>JAQZBX010014064.1:0-39056 GCA_029593785.1 Cabassous unicinctus | reverse complement strand
GGCCTCCCATATGGTAAACGGGGGCTCTATCCACTGAGCCACACCCGCTTCCCGAAGAGTCTAGTTTCTATTGGATTTCCCCCTTGCCTGCCCTCCCTTCAGTCCATCCAGCTAAAGTTGCCTGGCTCCGGTTGGTCTCTAGTCCTTCTTAGATAGGGATGCCAGGGAGGTTCTGAATTATGTTAGATCTGACTGGGTTCCCACCCCAGCTGTGCCCACTGACTTGCCTTGTGGCTTTGGGCAAGTCTCTGGCTCTTCCTGGGCTCATTTCTTCATCTATAAAGTGGGAGTGATCATCTTACAGCTCTGTTGTATGGACGGAATCAGATAGTGTTCAAAGCTCCTGGCGCAAGACCTTGTGGGCAACTGGCAAAAGAATTTTGAGAATAGGGCAATGGGTTGGGGATCGTTTTCAACTTTTCGCTGTAGCTGGGCCTCGTCGGAGCGCTTTGTGAGTCCCTCAGCCAACCTGGATTGGCCCGTAGAAGGGACCCATTTCTGCTCTCCCCGAGGACCCCTCCTCTGCTCACACAGGAGGAACTCCTTCCCTTCAGCCAGGAAAGCAGCTTCCACGACTTCCCCTGGTGCCACAGCGTCCCTGGAGCGGCTTATCTGATTGGCCAGCGCTGACCAGAGGGCGGGGTCACCGTGTTGCTTTCCTGCGCAGGCGTGCAGCTGGGTTTCTGGCTGGCTTTGTTGTCTGCCTTTTCTGTCTGCCTGGGTTGCTGTAGCGGAAAAGTGTGTTCTGACTCCTTTAGGGGTTGATTGGGTGCTTGCTTGGCCATCATTTTAGCCCGGATTTCTCAACCTCAGCACTACTGACATTTTGGTTGGGGTAATTCTTCGTTGTGGGGGACTCTTCTGTACGTTATATAAAGTTGCACGGCCTCCATCTCCTTTACCCAGTTGATGCCAGTAACACCCCATCCTCCCAGCTCCCAAGCTGTGACATCCAAAAATGTCTCTAGCTATTGCCAAAAGAGGAAGCAAAATCACCCCGGTGAATAGCATTGAATTTAACTGAAGCCTGGATCCACTTTTAGGTAGTGAGCCTCCTGTCCATTGCTGCTGTCAAAACTCAAAAGAGGGAGAAGGGAATTTTACACTCACCAACCCCTAAACCCTTCAACTGAGCTACAGGGTGGCTTAGTGGAAGGCCTTCTTCTTTAGTTCTTCCACAGCAAGAGAGAAACAGCACAAGAAAGAGAGCGAGCCTGAAAGGAAGAGAGGCAGGAAGGGAAACTGAGGCAGGAGTCAGCAAAGGGTGACTTCCATGAAATCCGCAGGGGCGCTGGGGGTGCAAGAGCAGAGGGAGCAGCGGGGCTGGACCGCGAGGGCCGCCCTGGGCTTGGGTAAATATGCTCTCTGGGTTGGGAGAGCTGACAGGTAAATATTAGTAACCATCTCCCCGGCAGCAGCTGGGACAACCGAAGTGCAGGGAAGGACACACGGCCCCTTGAACAGAAAACACTCCCCCCACCCCTCCCACCCGCGTCTCCCTTCCCAGCCAGTCACTGCAAACTGCCCTGACCTGTCCTACCCTGCCGGGACCCTCTGTCCCGGGTCATCCCAGTCAGCTCCGGGCTCGCATCCCGGGGCTGGAACCACGTGGCGCATAGAGACAGGGGCTTAGGAAACAAACTCCCTAGCCCTGGGCCATCGAAAATAATCATTGCCTTTTCAAAAGCAGACTTCGCTCCGTGCCTCCTCGCGCTGACTCCCTCCGGTTGCCAAGGCAAGAACTGTCTGTCTAGCCACCTTTCAGTTCTTGTTAAAAAGCAGAAGCCTTGTCAGGGCCGGGCCGCGCCACGGGACAGAGAGAGCTTTCTTCACAGCGTTGGATGAAACTCAGCACCTTAATGAAAGCTCTTATTAGCCCCAGCTGGCGGCCCATTTTCCAGAGCTGGAATAAAAAATTGCCTCGGTCATCCTTTCCCAGGCTAATTTCAAAAGCGTAATTACCATCATCATAATTGATTATTATTTATTTTGGTCATTAATAGTAATGCACTCCTTGTTACATGTGGATTAAATAGTCCAAGAATATTTATGGCACGTGGCAGCTGTATTTGTTTTCCCTCCTTCCATATGACCCACCCCCTCCATTCCTTTCAGTATAACCCCTTCATTTCATGACACCCAGAAAACTTTCTCTGGCCTAATGCTCAAACTACCAGGTTATGGTGACTGAGGAGAGTAGGGGTAAAAAATAGGGGGCTTAAAAAAGATATGGAGAGAGTGCTACTTGCAGTTGGGTGTGGTAAGCTAAAAGGGCGAGAGAAGGATAGACCCTCCAAATTTGTGTTCTAGTGCCCAGAATCTAGCCTGAATTCCCCTGTGGAAGGTAAGGGAAGGAGGTAGAAGGGAGATAAGTTTAACAATTATGAGATTGTTGGTTCTTCTCTCTGGCTGGGAAAGGAGGCACTTAATGAGTCTTAGAGGGCAGTAAATTTGGAAAGAGAAATATCTTCTGCCTTCCAGACAGAGAGCTTGGGTGACTGCACGAGGATCACAGTGTCCCCCAAATATTTACAATCGGAATAGAGTCCCCACTTTGCCCAAACTCTTAAGACTCTGTAATAAAAGTCCTCAAGTAAGTTAGTTTAATTCATACCCACTCTAGAGATGGAGCAATTTCACTCACCTACTATTAGCTATTTACCTCCTGAAAGGCTCTGGGGGTTACAAAAACAAAGATAAATGGGAGAGGGGGCTGCTGAAAGCCTTAAATTCCTGAGGGGACGTCTCTTGCTTCCAACTGGCGAGAGATGATGGATCCAGAGAGGGAATGTACCTCAGGCTAAGCCAAACATCATATCCACCACCTAACTTTGTACCTTCAGTGGACTGGTCAAAGGATGGACACTGAGTTCAATCCGGGCCCTTCCCTAGAAGTTTTGATCCTGGAACCAAGGCTCTCCTTGGTGTTGGAAGTAAGGAGCCATTCACAGACAATTCTTTATCTATCATGTGGATGAAACCAGTTCAAAGCAGGAAGGCTTAGTCAATACTCACAGAGAAGCAGATTTCAGAGATGGAAAGAGAGAGTCATGGTAGCCTTTGAAACTCTGCTTCCAGTTAGTTACTGAAACCTGGCGGGAGGTGTGGACACTGAGGATGGTTAGACAAGTTGTGCCCTGCACAACTGTAGGAAGCACCCTTCATGTGACTGCCATGTAAAGTGGCCCCTGGGGTTATGCAGTATGTAGCCTGCACAACTGTACATGGTGACCACATCTAGCAGCATCCCTGCCCTTTCTTCAGCTTACATAGGAGACAACTCCAGTGTCCTGTTCTGAAACTCCCCCTTTTGTCAAATCAAAATGAAATTGCATTTATGCCATTTAAACCAAATTAAATCTATATAATAATAATAAGAATAGTTATCTACAGTTACACAAAAAAGATATAAATTCTCACTCGCCTGCCCTCTCTTCATCCCGATGAGCCTATTTGAGATAGCAGGAAGGAAATACCTTTCTTAGCCATTAACTCTCAATTTAATAGGCATTCAGGGAGTAGGGAGGTGGGGAAAGAAGAGTAGAAGCAAGTTTGCAACCCTACCCCAGCTGCAGTCTTGGGGTGCCAGGTGTATGGAGCTGCCAGGCCATGTGGAGGGTCGTGAATGCAAACAATTTCCGGAAGGCCTTTGGGCTGGCTGCATGGGAACAGCTGTGCAGCTCTGTAATGGGTGTCAGTGTCAACGCAGACTCAACATTTCCCAGGGAGAATGAATGGGGCAGAGAGAATGCTGTGCTCCAGCCAGCCAGAGCTGGGGTGAAGGGGTGGAGGGGGGAACTGCAGAGAGAGAAGGAAGGTTGCCAGGCAGAATAGCTGCATGTCTGGACCCAGGGAAAAGAGAATGAGGAAAGAGTCTTGAAGAAACTTTGAATTCATAGTTCTTGCATTCAACCCCTTTAAAGGCTCTGAGTATGCCTATAAAATATGTAGACACTTAGTTTCAGGAATGAGCAATAATTAAAAGATTTTTTTAAAGGTGGGGAGTCGGGGGAGGAACACTGGCAGAGCTCTTAGTAATAAGACGGAGGGAAGAGAATTCAAACAATCCCGAGGAATGTAAATAAGTGTCTTACAAAGAGATGTGTCCTGGAGCAGTGGAATTAGTGTGGATTTTGGAGTCAGCCAGATTTGGGTTCACATTCTTATTATCTGGGTCCATAGGCGAGTCACATCAACTCTGGAAGCCTCCGTTTCCTCATCAAAAATAGAGATAATAACACCTAATTTCATGTAAGTCATGCCCTGGATATAATAGATACTGGCTATTAATTAGGAATATGGAGCCCATACTTATAACAAGACCTACTGGGTTTTGTTTTGCTGTTATTTTCCCCCTTACTATGTTCTTGACACTCTGCTAGGTTCTTACATGTATGTTTTCTAATACAACTCAGTTCTCTGCTTTCATCCTCAGGCCAAATATTTTTTTGAAATATGTAACACCGTAATAGAGGGACTCAGACCCAAAACTCTTCCAGGATTCAATCACCATTGTGATGGTTAGGCTAATGTGTCAACTTGGCCAGGTAATGGTGCCCAGTTTTTGGTCAAGCAAGCACTGGGCTAATTGTAATATAAGGACATTTATGGGCTTTAGTCATCAGTGAGTTTACTGCATAGATGGCTGATTACATCTGCGATCAACCTTGGAGATTGCCGTCAGCAATGAGTGATGCCTTATCCAATCAATTGCATGCCATAAAAGGGGAAGTGATTCCAGCATTCAGAGAGAATTTCCCCACTCGTCTTTGGATAGCCAACGTGTCCCAGAAACTCATCAAGGACCTTCATTGGACTTTCATCAGAGCCCCTGGTTCGCACCCTCCCTGCGGAACCTGGACTTGTGCATCCCCACGGTCACGTGAGAGAACCTTCTAAATCTCATACTATTTATACATATCTTCTGTTGATTCTGTTTCCCAAAAGAACCCTGACTAATACAACCATCATTTGAATTTTTAAAATCAGCCCTGCCCTGCTCACACTATCTTGTCTCCTTGAATATCCTTTTGGTTTGGGTTTGATATTTCAGTTTTAATCTATTTCTCACTGCCCATCTGTATTAGTTATCTTTCATTGCATGACAGATTATGCCAGAACTTAGTGGCTTAAAACAGCAAACCTTTATTAGCTCACAGTGTCTGTAGGCAGGGAATTCAGGAGTGTCTTAACTGGGTGGTTCTGGTAAGGTATGTTTTAGGATGTCAGCAGGGGTTGCAGTCATCTGAAAGCTTGATTGGGGATGGAAGATCTGTTTCCAAGATGAATGACTCACATGGCTGTTGGCGGGAGGCCTCAGCTCCTCTCTCCATTGACCTCTGCATAGCTGCTTGAGTGTCCTTACAACATGGCCGCTGGCTTTCCTCACAGCAGGTGATCAAAGAGAGAGAGAGCAAGCAGGAAGCTGCAGTGCTTTTGTGACCTGATCTCTAGAGTCACACAGCATCACTTCCACTTTATTCTGCTGGTTAAGAGTGAGTCACCAGGTCCAGCCCACACTCAAGTGGAGGGGAATTGGGATCCACCTCTTGAAGGAAGTATCAAAGAATTGCCACCACCATATTAAAGTTAGTCAGCCTTCCCTGATGTTTCTTCAGCTGAAGGATTTTAAGATTTCCCTTTCCTAGGTGCATGCTGTCCAGATCTGCACTTACATGGTGTTGTAGGCTGAACGGTGGCCCCTGGAACGTGTGAACATTACCTCATATGATGAAACTTTTGCAGGTGTGATTAAGCTAAGGATTTTGAGCTGAGGAAATTATCCTGGATTATCAAAGTGGGCCCTAAATGTCATCACAAGTGTCCTCATAAGAGAGAAAAAGAGGGAGATTAGAGGCAATGGGAAGACAGAAGTAGAGACTGAAATGATGTGCCTACAAGCCAAGGAAGGCTGGCAGCCACCGGAAGCCAGGAGAGAAAGCCAGGAGGCTCCTAGAGCCTCTGGAGGGAGTTGGCCCTGCCGACACATTGATTTTGGACTTCTGGCCTCCAGAATTGTGGGAGAATGAAGGTGTGCTGTTTTTAGCCACCAAGTTTATGGTAGTTTGTTACGGCCACTACCATTTTTAATGTGCATCTTCTATTAAGTGTCAGCCACTATGCTAGGTCTTGGATAAACAGTGGCTTAAAAACAAAAATAAAAAAGACATGGTGTCTTCCATCATGAAACCCAACTTCTAAATGTGGATTATTCCTTCATATACACCCCCCACCGGTATCTCTGTCCTAATCCCAAAACCTTACCTATTAAGCATCTTCACTTTGACTTCCCATGGCCCCTAAGTAACACAAACTGAACTTGTCCAAAACTGAACTATTTGTCTCCTCCTCTTCGCCCTGTTTTGGTTTATGACATCAACATCCATGCAGAAAACCAAGCAGGAAAACAGCCTTGATTTCTCCATCGCTAGTTACATCCAAACAGTCTCAAGTCCTGTTGCGTCCAACTTAGAGAATTTCCTCAATTCAGTCTCTCATGGTTTCTCATCTAGAAGATCTCAATAACGTCCTCACTGGTCTTTCTCTTCTCAAACTATCTGTTAAGCAAGGGTTTCTCAACCTTGGCACTATTGATGTTTTGGGCTGGATAATTCTTTGTTGTGGGAAGCTGTTCTGTGCATTGTAGGATGTTTAGAAGCATCTCGGGTCTCTAGTAGCACCCCCCATACATGCACACACCCAGTTGTGACAATCAAAATGCCTTCTGACACTGTCAAACGTTCCCTTCTGGAAGGCACAACATTATCCCTGGTTGAGAACCACTGTGTTAAGCTGACTCTAGAGTTTCATTAAAACATATTTTAATTATAAAATATTCTTATGGCATGCTGTGCAATGCACAAGGCTATCAGTGATTTAGTCCAATTGGCTTTGAAAATTTTTAAATCAAACTTATACAAATGCATAGTTAAAAGGCAGCTAGTTCTACAAGGTTTGTTAAGGCAAAACCATTTCCCAGTTCTCCTCTTCTACCATTTATACTTCCCCAGGGACAATGTTTGTGACTTTTTAAATATATTTACATCCAAATCACTATATATATTTGAATTGCTACTCCTGGATTTTTCAGTTTGGGGAGTTATCCATTAACTTGCCACTGTGGAAGATAAGAACTTATGACTCTTGTCTCCCTCTGTTGCCATCACTCACCCTTCTTGTTCTTCATCTTTTCAATATGTATTTGCAATTTTGGCTTGAGAGCTATTCATTGCTTCTTATGTCTACATATCCCTTGCAGAGCTGTACTGTAAACTTATCTTTTTGTTTTCTCTAGAATTAATGACTGCCTTTGTATTGTTGGCTGTTGTTTGTTTCCTCAGTTTTTTAAGTACTATTATTAATTCAACTTGTAAATCCCTATTCAGTATGCAATGGTTAGCCTCTTCCCCTGGTGCACAGCTGTCAGCTTGGGCTATTCCTTCACCATCATTCTGAGAATTCCTTTCACTTCTCTCCTATGGTGAATATCCTGTTTCTGTATGGAATGTCTTTTTCTTGCTCATTTACTCCCTCATTTGTAGAGCACAACTTCCATTGGCTTCCTGGGAGAAAGCATGCAGAAGGTAATTTTTTCATGTTGAGAATTTGCATGTTTGTATTATCTTTATTCCACTCTTACACTTGGGTGATAATCAGGCTGGATATGAAATTCCAGGTTGGAAACAATTTTCCTTTAGAAATTTGAAGTCATTACTCCTTTGGTTTGTTTGATTTTTGGCTTATGTGCTGTTAAGAATGCTGAATATTTTCCAGTTAATGACCCTTTTCCACCCTTCAGAAGCTTAGTAGAATTTTTACCCTGTTCTCAATGTTCTGGAAATTTCATAGTAATGTACCTCGTTGTGGAGTATACTTTCATCCTTGATACAGTGAACTTGAAGTTCCCTTTCAATCTGGAGATTGATATTCTTAAATTTTGAGAAATATTCTTCTATTATTTTGTTGATGAATTTCTTCTACTGCCTGTTTTTACTATTCTAAAAAGTACTCTTTTTATTTGTATGTTGGACTTCTTGGATTAGTCTTCTAATTATTTTTCTCTTTTCTTCCCACTCTTCCATCTCTTTGTCTTTCTGATTTACCTTCTGAAAGTTATCCTTAACTTTATCTTCCAGTATTTCTGTAAAGTTTTTAATTCCTGTTATCACAGTTTTAATTTTCAAGACATTTCTTTTTTGTAGTTTCCGTGTTCTTTTTATAACGTTCTGTTCTTGTTTCATGATGCAATGCCTTTTCTTATCTCTCAAAGGATATTGATAGGTTTTGGAAGTTTTCTTTTGTTTCTATAATTTCTGTTTCCTCCAAATTGCTCTTGTTTGTTTGTTTTGATCTCTGACTTTCTTTGTAGAGGCTTTCCTCAGAAGTCTGACCAGTTGTCCGAATGGGTAAAGATTGTTGACTGTGAGCTTTATGGTGGGGTGGTATGCTGCATCAATTGTCGGCAAAGTCCCTGTGTCAATATCATCAGGTCTTTCCCCCTGGGTTGATCAGACTTAACAGAGAAGATTCTTCCAGCCTCCTCTCCAGAGGACAAAGATCTGGCTGCCAGCATTCTGGGAGTCTAACAGGGGAAGTCGAATGGGAGTTTCAATATCTAGTGTGCCCAGAGTCACTGAATCCCCCTGTCTTTAGTATGATACCCCTACTCTCAATCAGGTCTGATGACCTGCAGTCCAGAGTCCCTATGTTTTACCTTTCCTGGAAAAAAAAAAGTTCAGTCTTCTGCTAGCCTGTGGAAGAAGCAGGCACATAGCAATTTGGAGTGGGAGAGCAAATTCAGGTATCTAACTACTACTTTTTTATTACTGTTTCTTTTTAAGAAACTTTAGACTACATAAATGTGACATCGAAAATATAGGGGATTCCCATATACCTCACCCCTCCCCCTCCCACACTTTTCCCCATTAACAACATCTTTCATTAGTGTGGTACATTTGTTACAATTGATCAACTTATTGGAGTATTGCTACTAACCGTGGTCTATAGTTTACATTATGGTTTACACTTTACACTGCACAATTTTATAGGTTTTGACAAAATGTATACTGGCCTGTATCCATCATTGCAATATCATGTAGAACAATTCCAATGTCCCCCAAATTTCCTATGTTACACCTATTCTTCCCTCAACCTCCCCTCAGAACCTCTGGTGGCCACTGCTTTTATATCCATATTACTAGTTCTTCCATTACTAGAATAATAATAAGTCTTCTTTAGTCCATAGTTGCAACCTCCCCCTTATGTTTGTTCATTCTTCAATCTAGAGGATTTTGGGATGGTGATGCCCACTCTGCTTCCAGTTGAGAGGGAGCTTAGAACCCATGGGTCAAATGGATGGAAACTGTCTTGCTTGCAGTTGCAGACCCTCTCTTCTAACTACTTCTTAAACAGATTTCAACCAATTTTGGCTCTTTTACACTCTCCCTCCCTGCACCTTTACTCCCATTTCCTGAAGTACCTGTCACAGATTTCTGTTTGGTTTTGATAGATTTTGTTTTGTTTTAAAGCATTCTCTTGTATAAATCCAGTTGCTTCATGGACTTTCCTGCTTTCAGCTTGGAATTCAACTCTGGTAGGGCTGCTAACTCAGGTGCTTCTCATCCATAAGTTTTCCAGTTTCCAAATTTTTGTTATTGTTGTCACCACTCTCATTTTCCCTTGTAGGTTTATGACTTTTTTAAAAAAAATCCTTTCCCTGTATTTTAGCGAGGTTTCATGAGGCAGTGCAATTAGATGCCAAAGCCCCGTATGGAGGAGAGATTAGTAGGCAAGAGCAGATGCAGGGGGCCCAGTGAGGAGGCTGCTACAGGCACTCAGGAGAGATGGTGCTGGCTTTGACCAGGGTGGTAGCAGTGGAGGAGGCCAGACGGGTTGGATTCTGGATACAGTTTATATTTTTAAAAGTTGAGCTGAAAGGATTTGTCAGTGACTTCAATTTGGGTAAGAGAAGTCTAGGAAGACTACAAAATTCTTGTCTCGAGTTACTGGACAAAGTTTCCATGTGTTGAGATGGGTGAGACTTGGGGAAGACCAGACTTTGGAGGAAAGATCAAGAGCTCAGCTTTGGCTCTGCCAAATTTGAGATGCCAATTAGATATCCATGTGGAGATGCTGATTGGCAGTTGGTTAGATGTGATAGAGATGAGAAAAACACGCAGTGTTTGTAGAGCTCCGTGCTTTATGCACATCCATTCATCACATCTCCATTGCAACACAGTAAAGGATCATTATTTTTGAATGGGAAAAGGAGGCATAGAAATGTTAACTAACCTGCCCACACTCACACTGTTAATAAGTGTTGGAGTTGGATTCAAACTGGCCGTCTGGCACCAGAGCCTGTGCTTCTACCCACTGTGCTCTCCATGCTCTCCCCGATCCCCATGCATGTGCATGTAGGATATTTGGGGTTTGCTGTGGGTGCCAGGAAGACTGATCATGGCCTGTGTGGAAGAGCAAGGCATCGAGCTCCCAGGCTCAGGACAAAAGGGTAGCAGAATCTCACAGTTGTTAAAAGTGGGGGTTCAGGGGCCAGCCAGACATAGCCATAATGGCACCTATGTCACAGGGTTGTCGTGAGGTTCAGATGAAGTAAGCATGTAAAGTGCACAATAAACATTATTTCTTGTTATCATTGTTAATAAAGGGCAAAGGTTGGACCGTCTCCTGAGAAGGCTTCCACCCCACCCTCAATCTCCCCACAGGTGCAGAAGGTATTGTGTTGGGAGAGGGGGGCGACAGGGGAAGGGAACCTGGGAATCTTCTCTAATATTAGAGCTCGTAAGTATGGGTAATATTGTATATATGAGACTGTTTTTCTTTGAAACTGAACAAATGTATGTTAATTTTATGAGATGTTAATATCAGGCAAAAATACAACTAAAGCAAAATATGGACCATAGTGTATAGTAATATATTAATAATCTTCCATTAAGGGTAAAAAAGGAAATATACTAAGTGAAAGAAACTAGACAGAAGGTACTACATGTTTTTTCACTCCATCTATACAAAATATATATACAAGTAAATTAGAAAGATGGAAACAAAATAGCAGCTATGTATGGCAGGGGAAACAGGGAACGATTGAGATTATTAAGGGGTAGAGCTTTTTTGTTTTTTTGTTGTTTATTATTATTATTGGAATAATGAAAATGCTCTGATATGACTGAAGTGATGAATGCACAACTATGGGATTATACCAAATACCATTGATTGTACACTTTGGATGGATTGTATCCTTTATTAATGTGCATCAATAAAATTGATTTTTAAAGTAGCAAAAAAATATTAGAGCTTGTAGAATTTGGGAGAAAAGTTTTTCTTCCTCTCAAAGTCAGGAGTGGTTCAGGGTATTACCCAGCTCCCGTGATGTCAGGGATAGCTTGTGACAAGCAAAACCATCTACAATAGGGCCAAGGACTTGAATAGATATTTCCCCAGAGAAGATACACACATGGTCAAAAAGCACATGAACAGATGCTCAAGGCCATTGATCATCAGGGAAAGGCAAATCAAAACCACAATGAGATACTGCTTCCCATCCACTAGGACACCTATTATTTAAAAATACAATGAAATAAGTGTTGATGGGGACGCAGAGAAATCAGAACATTTATACATTGCTGGTGACACTGTAAAATGGTGCAGCCACTGGGAAAGTCAGTTTGGCAATTCCTCAGAGAGTTGAACACAGAATTACCAAATGACCCAGCAATTCTAATTCTAGGCATAGACTCCAAAGTGTTGAAAGCAGGGACTTGAACAGACACGTGTACACCAATGCTCATAGCAGCATTATTCACAATAGCAAAAGGAGGAAGCAGCCCAAAGCTGCTCATCTACAGACAGATGGGTAAACAAAATGTGGTTTACACACAAAATAGAATATCTTTCAGCCACAGAAAGGAATGAAGTTCTGATACACACTACATCATGGATGAACCTTGAAGACATCATGTTGAGTGAAATAAGCCAGACACACACAAAAACAAACACTGTTGATCTCGCTGATATGAAATAACTAGAGTAAACAAATTTCCTAGAGACAGATAGTCTCTAAAGGCTACCAGGGGCTGAAGAGTAGAGGGGGAATAAGGGGAGTTATTGCTTAATGGGTTCAGAGTTTCTGTTTGAGGTGATAAAAAAAGAGCTGAGGCTACAGAATTGAGTGGGAGAGAGTGTAAATTATAATGTAAACTATAATCCATGCTTAGTGGCAATGCTCCAAAATGTGTTCATCAATTGCAATGAATGTACCACACTGCTGAAGGATGTTGTTAATGGGGGCAAACGGACACAGTGTGGGGAGCAGGGCATATGGGGACCCCCTATATTTTTTATGTAACATTTATGTAATCTAAATATATATATTTTTAATTAAGAATTTAAAAAAAAGAGCTGAGGTAATGGATGTTGGTGATGGTCACACAATATTGTGAATGTAATCAATACCACTGAGTTGTACATTTGAAAGTGGTTAAAATGGGAAATTTTAAGTTGTGTATATGTTACTACAATAAAACATTAAAATAAAAACACACACACATACACACAAAACCCCACAAGAAACACCCTCCTATGATTCTTCTGGACCAATGGCCTCTGTCTTAATTTCTATCACTCCATTACCTCAGGGATCAGTGCTATAGGAGAGAAGGTTCCTGAAGCTGGAGAGCTGGCTCCTAAGGAAGCCTCCTGCTTCCTGGGGGGTATACTGGGTTGAATAGTGTCCCCCAAAACGTCATGTCTACCCAGAACCTCAGAATGGGACCTTCCTTGGAAATAAGGTCTTTGCACATGTAATCAAGATAAGAGTGGAGATGAGAATGTCCTTATAAAAGACAGAAAAGGACACACAGAGGAGAGGGCCATGTGAAGACAGAGGCAGACATTGGAGGTGTGCAGCCATGAACCAAGGAACACCAGAAGCCACCAGAAGCTGGAGGAGGCCAGGAAGGATTCTCCCCTGGAGCCTTTGGAGAAAGTGTGGCTCTGCTGCCTCTTTTGGGGGAGTTTTGTTTTTAGGAGGTACTAGGGATTGAACCCAGGACCTTGTACGTGGGAGGCAGGTGCTCAACCACTGAGCTACACTCACTTCCCAATAAGACTTGTTTTTTTCATTTGTTTTTGTTTTTAGGAGGTACTGGGGATCAAATCTGGGACCTCGTACGTGGGAAGCAAATGCTCAACCACTGAGCTACATCCGCTCCCCCTGCTGCCTCTTGATATCAGATTTCTGGCCTCTAGAACCATGAGTGAATAAATTTCTCTTGTTTTAAGCCTATTCAGTTGGTGGTGATTTGTTACAGCAGCTACAGCAAACTCATACCCAGGGTCATCTAGAAATCCCACGTGGCGGGGGATGGTGCTGGTGCTGTAGCTTTAATTGGCCCACCTCACTGCACACCCTGGGCTGCTTCTCTAGACAAGCCGGTCTCTGACATACAGGAATGAAGAGTCACCTTTAATTTCTGGGTCCAGGAGGATCCCATATGAATTTGGAACAACCAAAGACTCTCAGTACAGAGAAACACTGAAAAAAGCAACCAGTAATTACAGTTTGAGAGCTATGAAATCGTCCAAAGAGACCAAGGCCTGTCCATGCAAGACCAAAGCAAGAATTTTGTTTACCAATTTCTCATTTATGCTCCACCTACTTCCAAAAGGAATTTGGGATGGCTCACTGGAGAAAGTAAGCAAGAATCCCGGCTCGAAGACTTTACCCAGTGACGCTTGCGATGGAGCTATTAAAGTGGGTTATTTTGCCAATAGGATAAAGAGACAGGTCATGAAACCAAATAAATCACAGGGGAGGGACCTGCTACTTAGATGTACCATATACATTGAAAAGTGAAACCACCACACATGCTTCTTTTTCTAGTATCATCAAGGCATGGACTTTTTCGTCACATGTTGCTCTATTTAAATTACTGAAATTTTATCATTAGAATTCATTTTTATTATTAGAGTACTGACTCAAGGACAAATATTCCTGGGAAGTGACAGGTGAACATATATCAGTTTATCAGGTGGTTTAGATGTGACAGTTGGTCTGGGGAGTGGATGCTGGTTATAGGCAGACGAGTTGAGTGTCTAGACTCCTTGTGCAGCCAGGAGAAGATAAGGCAAGGGTTATGGTGGGCTGTCTGTAGCAGGGGACTGTGGGGCCAAGGGGGGGGAATGCAGCAAAAAGAGAAGGTGGGAAGATGCACGATAGCATGATACTGCTGTTTGTTGAGCATCTATTTTATGCTCAGGTCTTTTTAATGGAATCTCCACAGTGACTCTGTGAACACGGTGTTATTGCCTCTCATTTTATTAAGGAGGAAACTGAAGCTCAGAGAGGTGTCGTGATACACCTAAGACACGCCGCTTGGAAAGGACCCGAGGTCTGGCTTGCTCTCAGGGCGATCCAGCACCAATTGATCCGAATCGCGGGAAGTGTTGGGCTCGCTAGCCCCTGTGGAAGGCTGGCAGCCTGGACCTGGGAGGCTTCAGGGGTTCTCTTAGTCCAGCCTCTACCTTTGGCAGGTGAGGAAGCAGAAGCCCAGAAACCCGAGGCAGCTTGCCACTGGGTGATAGCAGAGGCTCACCCTGAAAGTCGGCTCCGTCTCCCGGGGTCCTGCTGTTTCCTTGACGACCGCACAACTTCATATGGCTGGACGACCGTCATGACTTGACCTTACACAGAGCCCCTTAAACTTCTCCCAAGCCCGCAAGCGATTTCAAAAATGGAAAATGTCAGCAGCCACACCTGCTGGGAAGTGGAGTCTATTTTGTGCTAGAAGTCATTATATTTACCATACCTGACCTTGGCCTGCATCAGAGAACATACTTAAGGGAATGGAGACACCCGGGTCAGAGCCTGTTACAACCAGGGCTCAAGGGAGCAGTTGTACTCCGTCGTGTCAAGTATTTCCAGGCATAAGTGGCCTGGGGCTTAGAAATATTTTTGACATAGTGTGCTTTTTGTTGCTTAGGGAATTGGATTTTTTTTTTTTTTTTTTTTTTTTAGGTAAATATCAACATGAATTCCATTGCAAACACAGGCTTCCTTATATCATATGCAGGTAAATTAAAATTAACATCACTTTTACAAGTGTTCTGTTAACAAACCCTGACAAATTTGGGCAGTTGGGGTATTAGAAATCAACTTAGTTAAAAGCCACCGTGGCATATATTAAATGAAATCGAACCAAAGGCATGTAACCAGTTCTTGAGGGGAAAATAAGAGCAAAAAGACAACCAATGTAGGTGTTCAGAACTACACAAACAATGGGTGCATAATAATAGCAAAGAGCTGTGTTTCTAGGATGTCGTCCATATGTCAGGCTATCATTTAAGGAGAGACAATCAGACAGCCTGGGTTTGGCTCTTGGCTTTGTCATTGACCAACTGTGTGACTTAGGACAATTTACTGACCCTCTCTGTGCCTCTGCTTTCCTCCTCTGTAAAATGGGTGTGATAGTGGTCCCCAACCTCCACTGTCAGGGTTGCGAGTGTGAAAGGGGATTTAGTACAATGGTCGGCATATAGTAAGTACTCAGTTAACACTAGGTTATGATTACCTTTGAACTGTCACAAATCTGCAAAGTAAGTTTTATTTCACTCATTTTATAGGCTCAGAGAGGGTTGACACACTGCCCAAAGCCACACAGCAAATCTAGGACAGAGCTGGGGCTTGAAGTCAGACCTTTCTAACTGTCAGACTAAACTCAATGAAGATCCAGCGGGGGCCTAGGCGGTGGGAGGAGGGGAGGCATTTGGCTTTGAGCAGAAAGGCCACTCACATCTGGCTTGTCCTGGGGGTGTGTGGGACCTTCTATTTCACAAATGCAATGAAAAGAAAAACACCGTTGTTACCGCAAAACTGGTTGACCTAAGAGGAATTCCATTCTAGGAGAGAACCGTTCCTGAAGTTAGGAAAACACTACCATGTGCCTATTTGACTTGAAATCCAAGGCCCCCTGGGCAGAGTCCAGTATTCACTATCAGAGCCAATGGATATTTCAGAAAATCCCCTCTACCTTCCTAATGTGAAATGCATCTACACACATCATCTCCCCCCAAGTTAATATAATGTCCTAAATGCAATAGAAAAGAGAAAAATAAACTAACTGATGACAAAATAAAATGTTGGCCAATACCTAGATGCTTGAGGACATAATTGAATGGTCAGATATGTGCACCCATTTATAATGAAAAAGTTTGGATTTAAGAGAAGTAAAATGATAATCAAATGAAGATTGTTGAAACTTTTCCTTTATAGTTAATAGTTTGAAATGGATCAAGGAAGCATGTTTGTCTATATAAAACATAGAATCAACTAGAAACATAGACCGATACAGGCTTGTTATATGGCTTACTCATGTACCTCAGCCAGCTTTGCTGGCAGTGACGTAATTTTCTGAAATGGTTATTAAATTCTTGGTAAATTTCCAAATAAAACAAAATACAATCTTCTCTAAATTTACACAGGAGTTACATTCTGGGAAACTCAGTGTCTATTAAATTGTGCAAAAAATATGTTATGTTTATATATGTAAAACTGAGTTAGGCTCTAAGTCACATAATTTTCAAAAGATTTTTCACCTACTTGAGTGTCTGATGGATCATTCAGAATATGTGTGGGAGATGGACTGTAAAGCAAAATATGAAATATAAAACTATAAAACTTCTAGAAGGAAACAAAGAATAGGCAAATATTATTGAAAAGGATGAAAAATTATTAACCTTAAAGGAAAGAATTGATGGATTTTACTACCTTAAAGTTCTGTTTCATCAAATGACACCTTTATGAAAGTGGAGAGACAAGTCACAGAATGGGAGGCGATATTTACAATGCAAGTATTTATCAAAGAAGTCAATATTCTGCATATATAAACTACAAATCAGTAAGAAAAATGACAAACAACGCATTTGAAAACTGGGCAAAAATTATACAGGCATTCACAAAAGAGGGAATCCAAATGGCCAGTGGCCATAATGTGATACCACAGCACACATTCCGGCATGGCTAAAATGAATAAACAGACAATACCAAGTGTTGACAAGGAAGTGGAGCAATAGGAACTCACATATTCTGTAGGTGGGAGTGTAAATCGACACAATTACTTTGGAAAACTGTCAATAGCTACTAAGTCTGACCCCATGCTCCGGTGATTCATTCCTAGGCAAACACCAGGCGGAATGTGCATGTCTCTGAACTGACAAATGTGCAAGAGTGTGTAATGCAGCTCGTCAGAGCCCCAGACTGGAAACAACCCACGTGTCCATCAAGAGCTACATGTGGCAACATGGAGTAATTTCACATACACAATAGGAAGGGAAAGAATCCAAACACAAAAGAGTACACATGGGATAATTCCATGTATGTGAGTTCAAAAACGGACCCAGCTGCTTCCTGGTGTTAGAAGTCAGGGTGATGGTTTATCCTGGATGGGCAGTATGGCTGGAAGGGGGCACTCACTATGTGAGACTGGGAATTACAGAGAGGGGCCAGGGACAGAGCGGGGGGGGGGTGTCCTTGGAGCAGCAACTGTTTACAATTTGCATGATAAGTGTTTAAAATTTATCAGCCAGGACAACTGTACCTTTGAATAGTGGCCAAAGGCCAGTCCAACCTGAACACTGGATCAGGAAGAGAAGCAGTGAGAGGCCATCTGAAAGACATTTTCATCTAAGAGGCACTTAGGCAGCATATACTTCTCTCTCATAAACCACCTGAAGGTGAACGAGAACTCAAGACCCAGAACATTCTGGTCCACAAAGTGGGGTGGGTTCATTAACTGCTATCCATCCTACATCATGAGAGAAAGAGAGAGAGAAAGAGAAAGGAAGAAGCATTTCAGCCAGAAGCTAGTCCAGGAGGGAAGGTCTCTCAGTTAAGATTAAGTTCAGCTGCTCTAAAAGCACAGTGCTCAAAGGAGCAGTGTTCTTTTTCTCTCATTTAAAACAGCTCCACAGGTAGCTAGTTCAGGCCTGGTGGGGTGGCTCTGTGGTCCATGGGGTGCCAGGTTCCTTACTATTTCTGCTTCATTGTCTGTAGCCTTTGCTTTCATCCTCGTGTTTGCCTCATGGCCTAAGGAGGTTGTTGGTACTCCAGCTATCTCTTATGCATTCCTGGCTGTAGGAAGGTAGAAGTAGGGGAGGGCCCAGGGGTACCCCATTTATCTGTTCCCCATATAAGAAGCATCCTTGACCTTGTCTAATGAGGATCTGGAGTAATTTCCAGGAGAGTCCAAGGAGTAATTTCCAGGAGAGAATAAGGTCTTGCAACTACACAGAAGCAGCCTTCCAGGGCAATCAGATCTGGAGTGGTATTTTGCAAAGGATTTTGAAGGAAAGTGGAGCATTTTCAGAAATCAATAGTTGAGCACTCTGTTGTGAGAAACTGTAGATGCCCAGAATCCTCTGTAATTAGTAATAAGAGCTCCGAGGCCAGAAAGCAACCTGAGAAGGGGACAGAGGGCAGAAGGTTAGGTTCAATTGAACCTGGATGTTGAAAGAGAAAGAGGATCTGGGCAGGTCGGAATGGACAGTGTCCTCAGATGCTCCTGCCCAGGACACTTCCCGGTCTTCGGCTAGGAGGTCAGGTGTGAATGTCAGTTCACCACCAACGTGCACCTGTGCCCAAGCCATCCCACACAGGTGCCCTAGGTAACCAGCGTCCTGGAGTACTGACAGTGGGGACACTGTACCCTTTTCCCAGGACACTTGAAACTCTCAGGTTCAGGGCGGTTCACTCATCACAGAGTTACATCACTAAGTTTAACCAACATCAAACCGCATTCGCTCAGGGGTAGGGGTGTGAAGATGACCACTTTCCTCCTAGGATGCTGAGAAGTTCTGATGGCTGACCACGGGGGCAACCCACATTCAGATGTCCCCACGAGGTGGCACAATGCCACAGACATTTGAGTTGAAATCCATCTCCACTACTGAGTAAGCCAGTCAAGCTTGGGCATGCTGTGAGCTCAGTTGCCCCCCCCCACCCTTTTTTTTCAAACAAATCAATTTTAGTGATAGATATTAATAAAGCATACAATCCATCCAAAGTGTACAATCAAGGGTATTTGGTATAATCACATAGTTGTGCATTCATCACTTCAATCATTATTAGAGCATTTTCACTATTTCAATAATAATAAAAATAAACAAAAAACAGATAAACAAACAAACAAAAAATTCACCACCTCTAAATCTCTCTATGCTTTCCCTACTGTGCACAGCTGCTATTTCTGGCTATTCTTGCTTATTTATTTATTTATTTATTTATTTTAAGTCAGTTTTATTGAGATATATTCACATACCATACAATCTATCCAAAGTGTATAATCAATGACTTTTAGTATAATCACAATGTTGTGCATTCATCGCCACAAAAAATTTTAGAACAATTTCATTACTCAGTTTCCTTTTTAGAAGATGAGGCTGACAATACCTGCGTCGCAGAACTATGGCGAGAATTTGCATTCATACGTAACATAAGGACTCACGTACAGCCCTCGGCACATTATATGGTGCTCTCAGTGGTAGGCAGTGTGCCACTGATGTCCCCAGGTTCTTCATCATCATCATCAACTTTTTGAGATATAATTCACACACCATACAGTCCACCCACTTGAAGTATTTTCAGAAATATGCATCCATCAGCACAATCAACTTTAGAACATTTGACTTACCCAAAAGTGAAACCCTGCACCCCTTAGCCATCACCCCCACCCCTAATTTCCCCACTCCACCATACCACCCCCACCCCCACTGGTTCATTATTTCAACTAATATCTTTTGAGCCCTGTTTTTATTTTCCTGGGCTGCTCGAGCAAATATCATGCAATGGTTTGGCTTAAACAATGGGAATTTATTAGCTCACAGTTTTGAGGCTAAAAGAAAGTCCAGATCAAGTCATCATCAAGGCTATGCTTTCTCCCCCAAGACTGCGGCGTTCTGGGGCTGGCTGCCGGTGTCCTCGATCCTTAGCTGGTCACATGGCAAGGCACATGGCGGCCTCGCCTGGCCTCTCCCTTCTCTTCTGAGCTCCGTTGACGTTCAGCTTCTAGCTGCTTCCTCTGTGGCTTTCTCTCTCCCTCTGTCTGAATTTCGTTCTCTAATAAAGGACTCCAGTAATAAGAGTAAGATCCAAGCTGACTGAGGTGGGCCACATCTTAACTCAAGCAGCCTCATTAAAAGGTCCTGCTTCCGGACATTTCACCCAGCGGAGCCATCTCACCTCTCCTGCACAACTCCACTCCTGTACTTCACTCAGCGCCCCCAGGCCTGTGCTTCCCCACCCAACACGCACACCTGTATTGTGTGGGTGCATTCTGATCTTGGACACAGGGGCTGCAGGCCTTTTGTAGAGTACTCGGGACAGGGCCACTTCTAGACGGTATAGGGAAACTTGGATTCGCTAGAGCTCAGGGGGATGTGGGCAAGTGGGAGTCAGACAGACCTGGGTTTGGGGCTCAGCAGCCCCACGTGCCCACCAGGCACCTTGGTGCAGGGATCTTCATTTCTGAAAACTGGTTTCCTTGCATGCTCCTTCAGAGGATTGGTGAGAGGATTAAATCGGAGTGACTCCAGGCCCAAAGGCCCAAAAGGTCCCTTCTCCCTGTGTCTTTCTCTTTAGTTAACCAGACTTTCCTGATTATTCTCCATTTTATTATGAATAATTATAACACCTATTGAGTATTATTTGTCAGTCTCTGTTCTAAGCACTCTGTACACAGTGACTCTTTTGCTACTTCTCATAACTCTCTCAAAGAGAAATAAACAAATGTTTAGGCACATTTTCTAAATTGGCCAAGTTTGCCTTTCAAGGCAGAACAGCCATTCTCAAGGTGAGGTCCCAGGAGCAGCTGATCACTACCACCTGGGAACTGGGTAGAAATGCACATCCTCAGGCCCCACCCAGACCCACAGAATCAGACACTTTGAGGGTGAGGTCAAGCAATCTGGGTGGCAACATGACCTTCAGCAGCTGGTTCAAGTTTGAGAACCCCTGGCCTCCTTCTTCCCAGGAATTCAGCTGGCCTGTGCAACACTTCTTTGTCTCTTTCCTTGTGCCAGGAAGTCTGCTCAGTTCTTTGACATATATTATCTCCCTTGTCCTCAGAGCAATTCTATGAGGCTGTTAATATCCTGGTTTTACAGACAAGGAAATTAAAGATTGACTGTTCAAGGTCACACAGCCAGGCTTGGCTGTGTTATAGAAACTCTGTTTCTGTAAGGGCTGTAATGATGATACAGAGACATGGCAACATATTACATAATTTAAAAATATCTATTCCCAGCAAACCTTGCAGCCTCAAGGGATTTTCTCAAATGGCAGTTGACCAGATAATGCACTACCGGGAATTGGCTCATTCTCGGGCACTTGGCTAATTCAAGCTTTCCTGTAGGTCTGGGTGGCAAAGCCAGATGCCTACAGGGCCAAGCAGGAGACAAATTGCAGTGAGGTGGCCTCAGGGTGAGGCAATAGGGCTGGGTGGAGACAGTGGTAAGCTGGAGAGTGTATGCCCAGTCCAAAGGGGACAGCAGCTCCACAGCTACAGGAAAGTGGATAAAATTCAGAAATATGGATTTTGTGTGAAATTTCCTAATTAAAAAGTATTGGCCCCCAATCCAGTTTTCAGAAACCATGCAGGCTGTACAGAGGGCATCTGGGGGCCAAATCATTTGGCCTGCTCCTTGCCACCTTTGTACAGGCCTCCTCCATGACATGAAGTAGGTTGTCTGCATTGGTTGGTTTAGCTATCTCTAACCCCACTCCCGATATAGTCTACAAAGTTATTGAATTTTATGCATTTTCAATGTTACCCTTGAGCTAACATTGAAACAGGAAAAGAAAAGCTACTTTTGCAAGCTTTAAGGGAGCAGGGAATTGAGTTCCACAGACCACAGACCCTCTTCTCTGGAGTCCAGCAAGTTCCCTTCAACCCACAGAAGGCCATGTTCAAGTCTTTCTGAGCCGGCATCTCAGGCTCTGTGTAGCCGCAGGAACCGACATGGAGGAGTTACGAGCGCCCTCCAGTGGAAAGAGAGAGGCACTGCCGAAAGCCGGCCGGCTGGGGGCCACCTAGAGCGACCAGGGCCTGGACTTCCTGCCTGGGGTCACTCTTAGGTGGGGTCCAGGATGCGGAGGCTGGGAAAATGAACGGAGGAGGCATCAGGGAGCACAAAAAGGCAGCCGGCACCCTGCAATTCGACACTACTTGAAATATTATATCAATAATAATAAGAATGATAATCATAGTAATAATAAATAGAATGACAAATATAATAAATATTTAGCAGCTGTATGATTTTTACAGTTCATAAGAGGTTTCACACACCATGTCTATTGAATCTTTGAAAACTTAACACCCTGGTAACACCTGCATGCATTCTCAATGGAATAAGAATCAAACAATACAGAAGAACACACTGCAAACATTTTTAAGATCTTTAAAAAAAAAACTTTCGACCTTGAAATAATTTTAAACTTACTGAAAAGTTACAAGAATAGTGCAAAGAACTTTCCGTAGACCTTTTACCCAGAGTCATCGATTGTTAATATTTTGTCACATTCGCTTTATCATTCTCGCTATATAAATGCATGTTATTATTATTATATTAATCAAATCATTTGAGAGTAAGTTGCAGCCTCAATGCCCATAAATACCTCCGTGAATATTTCCTAAGAACAGGGTCATTCTCTCACATAATTCAGTACAGCTATCAGAAACAGGAAGATTTAACGTGGCTGTGATACTGTTATCTAATCTATGGACCTTATTCAAATTTCACCAACTGTCCCAATAATGCCCTTTATAGCACTTTTTGTTGACCCCTACTGCAAAGTATGATGAAGTTCAGATGTCTTCCTCCCCCCAGTTCTCCTCTCCCTTACCCAGAGATACTCTGCCCCGTGAATTCCCCTTAGGGACCCCTTCTTTCGTTCATTTTCCTAAATAACAGCATGTAGGCATTTCCCACTTATCAATATGCCTTGGGAGCTCTTGCTCGATTTCTTCATCAATGATATGAGGTAGGAATCTCTAGCTCTATTTTACAATAGAAGGAAACAGAGTTTCCAATTTAATGATGAAAGGAGCCTCTGGTGACCGAGCTGGGGCCCCAGGTGCTGGAGATGGGGTGGGGGCGTGGGGTGCCTGTATTCAAGGCTTGCTGTTCTCCAAGCGCTTTCTCTGCGCCAGGCTCCAGGCTAAGTGCTTTGTACGTGTGGCTCTCCTCCCCACGACAGGAATTGTTTTTGGGTCTCATCTCACTGGACTCAGCAGCAGCATTTGGAACATTCTGTGGTACTCCCCTCCCCCCACCGACACGCTGCCCTCACCTGGCTTCTGACCCCTCCGCCTCCTGGTTCTCCTTCCACTTGGCTTTTCAGCCTCCTGGATCCTCCTCATGCCCTCCACCTCTGAACACCGGAACCTGAAGTCTCAGGCCTGTCCCACTTCTCCTCTTTACCTGCACAGGTGAGCTCACAGTCTCACAACGTTAAATAGCAACCAAATGCTGGTAACTCCCAAATTTGAATCACCAGCCTGGCTGCCCCTCATGAATTCTGGAATCCTCTATCTAAGCACTATTTGACATCTTGCCTTCCCTGCAGCTCACGCTCAGTAAGCGCAAATGGAAATCCTAATTCCCAATCTCCAACTGAATCCTGCCCCACTCTTCCCATCTTGGTAGGTGGAAGCTCTATCCTTCTAGAACTTCGGGTTAAAACCCAGCTTTGTCTCTGATGCCTCTCTCCTTTCTCACACCCCACAACTAAACCAAGAGAAAATCTTAGCTCTACTTTCCAACTTTCCAACTATATTCCAAACCCAACCACTTCTTACCACCACCATGTTAGGGTAAGTCACCACCTTCTACCACTTGGATGATTGCAGGAATTTCCTAACTCGACTCTCCCTGCGTCGTCTCTACCTCCCTTGGAGTCTATTTTGTACATAGCAGCCTGAATAATGTTTTTCAAACAGGAATTAGATCATGGCTCTTTCCTGCTCAAAACTTGCCTGTGGTTTACCATCTCAGAGTAAATGCCAGAGTCCTGACCTCAGCCCCCCAGCTCTTCATACATTGTCTGGCCTCCCCCACCTCTCTGGTCTCTTTCCCACCCCTCTTGCCCTTGCTTTTTCCAGGCACGCTGGCTTCTTTGCTGTTGCTTCAACACACCAGCACATTCCTACCTCAGTACCTTTGCACTGGTGATTCCCTTTGCCTAGAATGTTCTTCCTCTAGATGATCCTGTTGTTCAACTTCTTCCTACAGGAGGTGGTGAACTGTCACCATTCAGTAACGCTTCCCCTAATCATCCATTTGTTCATTCATTCAAGTCATTCATGCATTTCTTCAGCAAATATTCATTGAGGAACCCCCATGTGACAAGCTCTGTTCTAGGGACAGGGAATACAGACCATGATTCCTGCCCTCGTGGAGAAAGACTATAAACAATAAGAATAATAAGTCAGTGTTAGAAGATGATGACTGACTGCTATGGAAAACAAAAAGCCAAAAACTCAGCAAGCAAGGGGCTCGCAACTTTAAATCAGGTCATCAGGAGTGGGCTTTTCAGAAACTACCATTTGAACAAAATTTCAAGAGGCGAGGCCTTAAGTCATGTGGTGGAAGAACATTGCAGGCAGAGGGAACAGAAAGTGCAAAGGTCCTGAAGAAGGGAGTGATCTTGGCAGGATCAACGAGCAGCCAGGAGGCTAGTGTGGTTGGAGAAGGGTGAGTGGGAAGCAGTAGGAGCCAGGGGCAGACAGGAAAGTCTCACGAGGTTTGGGGGAAGAAGGCAGAGCACGCATGGCTTTGAAAACAAAATAAGGGTGCCTGGTTTTATTCTGAGTAAAGTGGGGACCACTGGAGGGAATGCCCTAGCAAACATCCTCCCTCTTCCCCATACCCTCCTCCCCCCTGCTTTCCTCCCTGCTCCCTGGCAAATCTCTTTGCTGATAATGTGTCTTCACCTGCTAGAACGTGAGCCTCATAAAGGCAGGGACTCTATTTACTGCTGCATCTCCAGCACACAGAAGAGTGCCTGGCACCTAGTAGATGTTCAATAAATACAGAGAACCAATGAACACCCTATTTTCATTTGAAGAGAACAAAGCCCAAACTGTGAGTAAGGTGACAGTGCTGTGACCACGTGCTTTAGACTTCTCTCTAGACCAACCTCTCTCTCATTCATTTGTATCCCCAGGGATACAAAGAGTAAGTTGCTGATGGTTGTCCTAAAGGCTCCCCTGTAAGAGGCAGGAAAGGGTTGAGACCTCTGTGTAGCAATGTGGGTGTGCTGAGGTCCAAGTCACCAAGTCCCCTTGTGGCTGTGTTGGTTGAACCGGAGGGATTCACCAGGCAGCTAAGCAGGCTCCAACCTCATTCCAGGCAGGGAGTGCTGACCAGGGCCATGGGGGTTGGGTGGCACGGCAGAAATAGGGGCTTGGATAGGAGCGGTGTTGAGAAAAGGAGGTGGGAGAGGACTAAAGAAAAACCGCATGGTTTCAACTCAAATCCTTGCAGCAGCTGTGGGGCCTCCCAGCCCAGGTCCCCAGTGCTGGGATTTAAATAGCAGAATGCTTGGAGAAGGCTGCAGAGCCCACATTCTAAGGCCAGATCTGCCTTGCCGGTAAGGGCTAGGTGAACCCCAGCTGGCAGTGAGCCCCTGTGATGGTTAGGCTAATGTGTCAACTCAGCCAGGTAATGGTGCCCAGTTGTCTGGTCAAGCAAGCACTGGACTAGTTGTAATACAAGGGCATTCCATGGACTTTAATCATCAGTGAGTTGATTGCATAGATGGCTGCTTACATCTACAGTCAACTGAAGAGATTGCCATCAGCAGTGAGTGATGTCTCACCAATGAGTTGAAGGCCTTGAAAGGGGAAGTGATTTCAGCATTCAGAGAGAGAATTCCCACTTCTACTTCAGACAGACTGCATCTCCTGGGAACTCATCAAGGACCTTCGTCGGAGTCCCTGGCTTGCAACCCGCCCTATGGAATTTGGACTCATGCATCCCCACGGTCATGTGAGACGATTTTATAAAATCTCATACTATTTGCAGATATCTCCCGTCAGTTCTGTTTCCCTAGAGAACCCTGACTAATACAGTGCCCCATTCCATCCTGAGTCTCAGAGGAATGTGGAAGACAGAAGAGAGAAAAGGGGGAGACAGGGAAGAAAGGAACAGAGTGCAAACCTTCCAGTTCCTTTGTCCCATTTTCCATGCTATGTGGGACATTATTCCAAGATTTCATGCTCCTGGGGGCCCCAAGAATGTGGGCTGTAGAACTCTGCTCCCCAAGGCATTTGTGTCATTTGGCATGCAGTCTCATTCCTGATTTCATCCCAGGGGAGCTGTTATAGAAAATTGACAACCGGGGTCCTCAGAGCCAGCTTTGATGGCCAACGGGTCCCTAGGGAGGAATTTATTAGGCTCCTAAAGACCTTGAGCAAGTGGTCCCTGCTTTGTTGCATTTCAGCATGATGTTGGCCCTTCAACATTTCATTCACATTGCACCATGTGCTGGACCCTTTGCAGGTGCTAGAGACATGGAAACAAATAGATCTTACCTCGGTCTGGTGGGAAAGACCAACAGGTAAACAGGTCCAATACAGTGGAGAAGCATCATGTTAGAGTCAGGACGGGGTAGAGGGCAGAGGAGGCTTAGATGAGGGTGTCGCCTACCCAACCTGTAGCCAGGGAAGGCTCCTGTATTAGCTTCCTGTGGCTGCTATAACAAATTTCCACAAACTTTGGCTTAAAACAACAGACATTTATTCTCCTATAGTTCTGGAGGCCAGAAATCTGAAATCAGTTTCATTGGGCTAAAGTCGAGGCGTAGGCAAAGCTGGTCCCTTTTGGAGGTATCAGGGAAGAACCCATTGCATTGCCTTTTTCAGCTTCTAGAGGCCATCTGCATTCCTTGGCTTGCAGCCCCTTCCTCCATCTTCAAAGTACATCACTTCAAAGTGCATCATGTCCATTATCACATTGCCCTCTCCTCTTTTCCCTCTCTCTTATAAGGGACATTTGTGATTACATTGGCCCACCTGGATAATCCAGAAAAATTTCCCCATCTCAAGGTCCTTAACTTAATCACACCTTCAAAATCCCTTTTTTCCATGTAAGGAAACATTCACAGGTTCCAGGGATTAGGATCTGGCTATATCTTTGAGGGCTATGATTCAGCCTGCCTTAGGCAGGGATCAAGACTTTCTTGTTCATGGAAGAAGGTATGATGACAATGTTGCATCAAATGGAAAATATCAATAAAGAGATAGAAATTATAAAAAGAACTAAATGGAAAGTCTGAGGTTGAGAAGTACAATAACTGAAATGAAATTTTCACGAGAGGGATTCAGTAGTATATTTGAACTGGCAGAAGAAAAAATGAGAAAATTTGAAGATAAATAAAACAGAGATTATGCAATCTGAAAAACAGAGAGCAAAAAAGGATGAAGAAAGGTGAACAGAGCCTCAGATAAATGTGGAACGCCATCCAGTGCACCAACCTATGCATAAGGGAACATCAGAAGGAGAGGACAGAGAGAAAGGAGCAGAAAAAATATTTGAAGACTTAGTGGCTGAAAACTTCCCAAATTTATTTAAAAAGTTTAATCTACATATTCAGGAAACTCAATGAACTTCATGTAGGATAAATGCAAAAAGATTAACAAACAGACCTATCATAGTAAAATTTCTGAAAGCCAAAGAGAAGGAAAGAATCTTGAAAGCAGCAAGAGAGAAATGGTTTGTCACAAGGGAACCACAAGAAGATTAATAGCTGACTTTTATGTGAATGAATTCTATTATGAGACATGGGCCAAGCTAAAGGGTGACTTTCACATTTAATTCTGAATGGTTAGACAATTTCATAATACAATTCATTCACATATTATTTGTGTCATTAAAAAAATGAAAAAACCACAAACCAATATCAAAGTAGCATCTGCCAGTTGGTGAGTTCTTACATTCTACCCTGAGATCACCCTACTCTCTTATTTCATCTTGGCAGTCCTCAAGAGGATTTAGTTGAAAAGATGAAGAAATTTCCCTCTAATCCACTGCTTGAGCATTCACACTCATCTAGGGATTGCTCCATTGCTTTGTCCCATAGCATCCACATTTGGGAGTCTTATCCTGGTTGCTTGCTCTCCCAAGCTGGTTTCTCCCGCCCGCTCATAGAGCGCCCTCTGGTGGTAGCACCTCATGGTGCTCTGCGCCATGGCACGGGGCGGGCCAAGCAGAAAACTTGGCGGCTTCTCACAGGGGCTCAGCCCTGGAACCCTGGAGTGTGACTCTGCCTCTGAGGCTGGTGTTCACACCAGATCTGTTCCATGTGGGGAAAGAAAGCTTTTCCTTTCTTGTTTTTAAGTTGTCCCTGCCTAGGGTTGCCAGATTTAGCAATCTAAAACTACAAGTTGCCCAGTTGAATTTGAATTTTCAACAAATAATTTTTCAGTGTGTTGCATGAAGCCTACCAATATTCCATGGCACGTAGTTATACTAAAAATTATTTGTTGTTTATCTGAAATTCAACTGCGCATGCTGTGTTTTATCTGGCAACATTTTGCTCTGTTGTGCCTGTTAGCATGAGGGTTGGGGGAAGGAGATATTGAGAAAGGAGGGGAAAAGAAAGTCTGGGAAAAGGGTTTGGTGGAAGGGCTGATGGTTAAGGTGAGCCTTTTGCTTCAGGAGACCACTAATGGCATCTGTTTTACGTGCACCTGAAAGTTGTCAGGGTTCCTTGTCGTATACAGAGGTCACCAACCCTGTCTACTCATGGAAATCATCTTAGGCTTTGGAAAACTGATGCCCAGGCCCAGATTCTGATGTAATTGGTTTGGTGGAGGGGTAGGCTTTGACATTTATTTTTTTGGCTTTGACATTTTTAAAAAGCTCCCAGGCTATTCAAATGTGCAACCAAGAGAGAACCACAATTCTAGGAAACCAACTTCTGTGGAGAGGCATGTATATGAGCGTGTGTGTGTGATTGTGTATGAGTGTGTGTGTGTGTGTGTGGGAAAGACAGGGTGCGTGTGAGCGTGTATGCAATGTGCATATGTGCCCCACTTGCCTTCGATTTGCATATCCCCAAGTTCACCAGTCTTCTGATCCCCCTTCCCAAGAGCCTGCAGCCAGGGCTTTATGGAAAAGCCCAAGGCCTTTTCCCAGATGTTTCCGGATTCCCAGGAGCTTCTACTTTACCACCGGTCATGCTGGCTCTGATTTCCTTTTCACACTGAGCACTCAATCGCATTCCTGTCTTACCCCCGAGACTGTCCTTTTCTTTCTATGCCGTGTCAACCAAATACTGGTTTTCGAATGCTCACCAATGCACAGCTGTCAAGTTTAGCAGATGTTTCCTGAAGGTCTAGAGTTACGGAGGGTTGTCTTTAAAATTAAAGATTCTCCATCTGTGTCTTAAGGTCCCCTGGCTGCCCCTCACTGCCCATTTCCTCTCCAGACTCCCTCTGCTTCCTTTTCCATTTCCAGGCCCTCTCGCTCCCTCTCAGGAACCATCCCACCCCCTCCAGAAAAGAAACAAACAGAGAAAGATCTAATAAACAAAAGCAAAGCCTTCCTCCTGGGGCAGTCAGCGTGCAGCTGCTGGCCAAGTTCCACATCTCTTTTCTTTTCTTAATCAGAAGAACTGAGTCTTTTTCTTTTTATGTGCAAAGCTGACGTTCAACCACTGAGCTAGACCTGCTCTGCGTACAATTGAGTCTTTTTGTCTATATGTCTCCTGTGTGTCCAGATAATTCCAGAAGGGACAGTTTCTCGCTGTGGGGAATAGAGTGATTCTTTACTCCCTCCTAGGTAAGCCAGTTCCAATGGTAGCCAATGTCTGAAAAAATGGCATTTCTCCCTTCCTTCTATGTGAGTGAATGTATCAGGGACTTCAGTAAATTATCTTAATAGTTAGAGGACACTGCTGACATCAGTGCAAATATTCTGGCCAGAGAACCAAGGTCCTTGGATGAAACCCAATAGTTGGTGGGGTCAGGGGTTCCCGGAGGGTGGCAGCTGGTGTCTCAGCAGATGTTCTAAAGACCTGAGCTTTGTCCACATCTGTTCTGGGGAGAAGGGGTGCAGGGCAGAGGAAGAGGGAAGGGGGGAGGAAAGGAAGGGAAGAGGGAGCAAAGCAGGCTGGACATTAAAACAAGTTAAAGCAAGTCCCTCTAAAGACGACGTCTCTGGTCCCTGCAAAAGACCTGAGAGGTCAAGAGGAGGAGGAAGAATTGCCTTGGGGAGGTAGACCTGGGAGCCTGGGGCAGAAGAGGCAGGGTCTAGCTGGAGGGTCCACCCTCTCTCAGCAACCAGGATCCGTGGAGGGTAAGCAGATACAGCCAGCCTTGGCCATATGGAATAGATGTTTTCCAGCCAAGCTGCCTGGGAAGCTAAATGTCTAACTTTCCACAAGATGACCTTTGACTTCTCTGTCTGCTTCTAGGATTCCACAGTGTACCTCACAGTTCAGAAAACTTCCTTCCTGATTCTTCCCACCCAGCCAACTGTCCCCTCCCTCCTTCCCTCCCTCCCTCCTTCCCTCCCTACCCTCCTTCTTCCCTCCTTCCTTCCCTCCTTCTTTCCCTCCTTCCTTCCCGTGTTTCCCAAAAACATAACAGGCTTTTCTTAAAAACATTCAACATGAACCTTCACTATGTACCCATCAGATTCATGAAAATTATACAGTAGGATAATGCTAACTGTTGACCACAATGTAAAGGAAAAAAGGCAGCCCTTCCTTGCCAGGGGATGTGGGAAGGTGCCCCACTCTGGAGAGCAGTCTGAAAGCATTGGTCTAAGTTCTCTGTGCATATAACCTGCTAATGATCCAGCAATACAACTTCTTGGAATACAGCCCAGAGACATTCTCTTGTGGCTCCAAAAAGGAACATGCAAAAAGATGTTCACTCAGCATTGTTTATGTTGGGGGAGTTGGAGGCCATTCAGGTGTCCATCTCGGGGGGGATGTATAAGTCAAAGTGGAGGGTGCATAATATAAACAGCTTCAGTCAAGAGGAGGGGATGTGTTCATGGTCGGCATTCCCATAATGCAGTGGCAAAAGTAAAACCACAGAAGGAGGTCACACACAGTTTTGGGTCCAACTGTGAGAGGTCAGTCAACTACAAAGTTACAGGGCATAGTTCCCAAGACTGCCCTCATTTCTGACACCACCCAAAGCCACCCTCAGGTTTGATAATTGTGCTACAAGGACTCTAGAACTCACTTAAAGCTATTATGTTCATGATTATTGCTCATTACAGGGAACAGATATGCATTTAAATCAGTCAAGGGAAGACGTGCATAGGGCAGAGTTCAGTGGGGCTCCTATTATGGAGCTTCTGATAGGTGATATTCAGAGTTCCTATTGGGGTTCTATTACGTAGGCATGTTTCATTGATTGCCCGTGTGGTTGACCTTAGTCTCCAGGTTGACTGACAGTGTGTGACCCAAATCCCACTTAAGTCACCTTGTTGGCCATTCTGGGATGTCCAGCCCCACCCTAAATCACATTGACTATCCAGTGTGGCCCAAGGTTCCCAGGCAAACAAAGACATTCCTATCAGTCATAACATTCCAAGGGCCCAGAGGTTACCTCCCAGAAGCTGAAGGTAAAGGCCAGGCCTTCTCTTTGGGCAAGGCCAAATTCTTTACTACATAGAGGTCTATAGCACACCATTTATGGAAATTAAAAATAAAACAGGGGGCGGATGTGGCTCAAATGATTGGGCATCCGTCTGCCATATGGAGGGACCTGGGTTCAATCCCCGGAACCTCCCGGTAAAATAAAAAAATATATATAGAAGGCACATGGGCTGCCAGGTTCTCTGTGCCGGTGAGCCGCCAGGCCCCGGGAGCCATGCAGCAAGATGATGACGTAAAAGGAGAGAGACAAGACGAGATGCTCCGAAAGCTCCAAAAAACCAGGAGCCGAGGTGGCGCAGATGGCTAGAACACCTCTCTCCTACATCAGAGGTCTTCAGGATCGAATCCTGGTGAAGACTGGAGGAGGAGGATGAGAAGAGATGAAACAGACACAGAGAATTGCCCAGCGAATGGACACAAAACAGCAAAATGGGGAAGGGGGGGTTTAAAATGGATCAAGTAAATAAATAAGTCTTTAAAAATAAATAAATAAAAATAAAACACACTTTAATATTTAACAGATTACATTCAAATTCAAGGAGGCACATCAAACACATAGAAAGGCTGCCTGTGAGGGAAGGGATAATGGGATCGTGGGCATTGGGACTGTGGTGGATTAAAAGTGGCCTCCAATTCTTTGATGCTTCTTCCATCAATGGGTGGGGTCTATGGCTCTGGGTGGGCTTGTGGCTGCTTTGACCAAAAGAATATGGCAGAAGTGATACTGTGTCCATTTCTGGGCATGGGCTTTACAGTATTGGCATCTTCCACATTCTCTCTTCTGGAAGAGTCTCTCTGGAAGCTCTGAGGTCCAACTTCCCTGATGCCACTGTGCTGGAGAGACACGGTGGCCCAAGGTCACCGTCTTGGATTCTCTAGACCAGCCCAGCCCACCTGCAACCTCATCACCATGGAGTAACCTTAGTGGACGCCACATACAGCGGAAGAACCAACCAGCTGGGTTCTGCCCAAATTCCTGATCCACAAAGTCATGAGGTGATAGAGTTGTTGTTGTTTCAAGTCACTAAGTACTTTGTTGTCTAGCAATAGATAACTGGGACAGGGATAAGGCACTAAACAATGAGAGGCCTCACACTAAGCAGTGATGAGGTTTGAGTGGCATGGGAATGGACAGAGCTCCTGCAAACTAAGCCCTCCTGCCACTCTTCTGGGCACGAAAGACAAGCTCTGGATCTACCCATGCAATGCCAGTCCCATGGGGGAGAGGCCAGCCTGTCCCTTGAGAATATCGGAGCAGATACTGTGGAGGGAACAAGCAATAGGAATTTATTCTCCTATTTACTAGATCCACAAGCCTAGAAGTTCCACTTACCTTGTAGTGTTGTCAACTAAGCCACCATTAAAATGATGTAAAGATATTAATATGTTAGGGCTAAAATCATTGTAAATTGGAAACATATTAAGATATAATTCTTAAGTCAGGAGATATCAAAAACAGTTCAGTTGAATTAAAATCGACCAACATTCACTGAATACCCATTAAATGCCAGGCACCAGGGATAGAGATGAATTAAGACACAGTCCTGCCCCAGGGGAAAGTCAGAGAAAAAAGTTAAACAATAAACTTACTCATCATGTGTCATGGACCACTTCATGAACTTGGAGTTCTTGTAGCATTGTTAATGACAGCACAATGATTTAGTGCTATTATAGTTTCTTAAAAAAAAGTTAATGGGGTTTTCCAGGATGGAATCTATTTATATATTACCCTTCTTCTAAAACAGCATGTTGAAGGACAATGATTGCTATCAATATTTTTGTAGATAACTGAATTACTTGGTCATCAGGAATTTCCCCCCCTAAAATTTCTACACAAGAATTCATTGTATAGAATTCAGGACTTCTGACCTTATTAGAAGAAACAAGACTGAATCAATAGAGTATGACCTTTATTTTTAAATGTACTAATTTAGATTCTACCTTGTTCCAAATATTATTTGGGGTGATTTACATAAATATATACCACTGGAGAAAAGAAGAATTGATACGAAAATCAGCCCAAGAAAAATTGATAGGCAAGAAATGAAATATTAAAATAAAAGCATCTGTATTGGAATGGAAGTATACTTTTCTACTTACAGATTACATGACCTTGCATATAGAAAAATCTAAGGAACCCACTACAAGCTATTAGGGCTAATAAAAAAATTTAGCAATGTTGTAAGAAACAAGATTAATATAAAAAAATCAATTGTATTTATATTGTTAGCAATGAGTAAACCAAAAATGAAATAAGAAAATGCATCTGCAATAGCATCAAAAAGAAAGAAACATTTAGGAATATGTTTAACAAAAGATGTGAAAAATTTGTAGTCTGAAAGCTACAAAACATTGTTGAAAGACTTTAAAGAAGACCTAAATAAATGGAAAGAATCCAATGTTCATGGGTCAGAAGACCTAATCTTGTTAAGACGGCAATAGTCCTCAAATTTATCTACAGATTCAGTGCAATTGCTATCAAAATTCCCACAGGCTTATTTGCAGAAATGGACAAACTGATCCTAAAATTCATGTGGAAAATCAAGGGACACAGAATAGTCAAAACAATCTTGAAAAAGACAAACAGAATGGGATGACTCATACTTTACCATTGCAAAACTTACTGCAAAGCTACAGTAATCAAAATCGTGGTGGTATATGGCTAGACCTATAGAAGAATGGGACAGAATTTTGGGTCCAGAAATAAACTCCCAGATTTATGGTCAATTGATTTTTGAAAAGGGTGCCAAGACAAATAAATGGGAGAAAAGAATAGTCTTTTCAACAAATGATGCTGGAACAACTGGATATCCACAGGCAAAAGAATTAATTTTGATCCCTACCTCACACCATATAAAAAATTAATACAAAATGGATCAAATACCTAAATGTGAGAGCTAAAGCATAGAACCTTTAGAAGAAAATATAGGAATAAATCTTTGTGACCTTGGATTAGTCAATGGTTTCTTAGATGCAAGTAAAAAAGAAAAAAATAAAACAAATATCATCAAAATTTAAAACTTTTGTGTTTCAAAGAACACCAACAAAGTGAAAATACAACTCACAGCATGGAAGAAAAATTTTGCAAATCAAAAGAGTTCACAGGATATTAGCAGTATACAAGTCATAAACATTCTCTTATTCGTTATTTAAATGCCACATCATAGCTTCCAGTAGGAATTGATGGAAAATCTCAACTGCCTGTGAAATATCTGTTATATCCAAGTCTAGCAAGGCAATAGCATTCAAACAGGATGTTGGTTCCAAACCCTTGGGTGCTCCCTTAAAAATGTCTGGGGAGGACTGAAGGATTCTGGTATATTCATCTTTGGATCAATTACAGGCTTGGCAGAGTAGACTTTTAAAATAAATATCCCCAAACAGGAAGCAATAAATAAAACAAATATATAAATGAATGAGTGAATGAAGGAAGGAATGAATGAATGATGTTAAGACTCACCAAGATGCCAAATGCTGGTAAGAAGCAGATGCAAGCAGGGCAAAAGATGAAACAGAACCATTAATTTTTTTCTTTATTGGAAAAGTTGTAGGTTTGGAATCATTAATTTTTAAAATAAACTTTTTATTTTAGAACCCTTTTGGGTTTATAGAAAACTTGTGAAGATAGTTCAGCGAGTTCCCCTATAACCCTCACCCAGTTTCCCCTATTGTTAACATCTTAGGTTAGTATGGTACAGTTGTTAGAATTAATGAAGCAATGTTGGTAACATTATTATTAACTATTAACTATTATTAGTTCGCACCTCATGTTCCCTTTCCTATCCAGGATACCACATCACTTTCAGTTGTCTTGTCTCCTTAGGTTCCTTGTGGCAGTGGCTCAGACTTCCCTTTCTTATTTTATTTTTTTTTATGACCTTGACGGTTTTGAGGAGTGCTAGTCAGGTATTTCGTAGAATGTCCCTCGATTGGGATTTTTCTGATTTTTCCCTCCTAGTTAGACTCGGGTTGTGGCTTTTATGGAAGACGAGCACAGTGGTAAAGTGCCTTTCGCCTCCTATCACGCCAAGGACGCCTGCTATCCATTGGCGTGCCCTCTCACTGTTGATGTTGACCTTGATTGCCTGCCTGAGGGAGGGTTTCTCAGCCTTCTCCCCTGTAAAGTTGCTCTTTCTTCTCCCTTTTGACAGTACTGTCTTTGGCAGGAGGTCACTGCACAGCTCACATTTAACGGAGTGGGGAGTTACGTTCCATCTCCTTGAGGGTTTAGTACCTACATCAATTTTTGGGAATTCTTATGCATGGGAAATTTCAACCAATCATTTTAAATCTATCAACAGAAGCGGGGGTGGGAATATCCCCACACCTAGAATTTGCTCTGTCATCCCTTGGGGGAAAAAAAAAAGGAGGTCAGTACTAATCAAGAAGAAAGGAAAGAGGAAAGCACAGGGGCATGCAGACACGGCCCTGGGGCGTCACCAGTGCTTCCTTCTCCGCAGTGAAGGGTAGGCAGGACCCGCCTGATTTCGGTGCCCCAGGCTGTATGGTGAATCCCTACAGACATGCCCCAGAAACTTGAAATAGCATACTTGTGAGTTTCCCAAACTGTAGTGGAAAAGTTTTAATGCTTTTGCTCTGAGCATTAAAAAAAAAAAGAAAAAAGAAAAGTCAAACAACCACAAAACCACAGCAAAAGAACCTTGTCCCAAGAGTGTCTCTTCTCCTCGGTTCCCTCTGGGAGGAGTACAGTGCTGAGCTGTTTCCTGGACCTCCTGAAGCAAAGTCCTCAAGAACACATGTCCTCCACGGAACGCCCCAGAATCACCTGGTCAGGAGAAAGAGGGCCCTTGGGACTCGTGAACGGGTCCCAGCTCTCGGGTTATGCCACCAAGAATTTTTCCACTTCGTGATGGAAGGAAAAGACTATTCTGGGTTGGGCCATTTAATGGCAGGCAAAAACCATGTGGAAAAAAACAAAATCTGGCTAGGAGACACCAAGGTTATTTTTACTGCGGAGGGCCAGCAGTCTAATAAAATGCTGTGATTGCCAAAGCTTGTCCGCCCCCCCAGGAAACTTTATGGGCACTTAAGTGTCTGTCCTTTTGATTATGGAGATTACTTGCTGTTAATGCTTCAAGGAGTCCAGTGAGCCCATTGCCAAGGGCACGCAGTCCCTGCCAGCGGCATCTAGTGTCACCTAAGGGCCAAAGTTTGTCTCCAGAAGGGGAGACTGAGGTTTCAATTTGTTACAGTCACATCTCCATCCTTCCTAGGTGCTGTGCTGGCCCATGAGATTCTGCCCATGCTCAAGCACACAGGCTACATGTAGTTTTTAAATTCAGGGTTATTCTATCCTTGAGCTGTCTGCAGACCTGGAACCCTGAGAAGTAAGTCTCTCGCTGAGGTCCTGTGCCCTGTGCACAAATCCATTTCAGCTGGACACAAAATGATCTCCGATGGCCGTCGGTGAGCAAGCTTTGGGCTGAGTGAGATCCCTGCATTCCTGAATTCTGAATTGAGAAGAGGTATAGCTAGATAAGTAGACTTGAAAGCCATTGCCCTCCCTGTTGGGTAGTTGAAAATAGCTTTCCAATGGCAACTCCCCAAGCTTGCTGCAGGCTTCCCGCTGTTTTCCAGAGAGAAAGGCAGTGGTGCTAAGGCAACTGTGGGCTTTGGAGTCAGACCAACATGGGTTGGAATCCTAGCTCGACCGCTTATTTGCTATTTGACCTTGGACAATTCACTCTAATGCCCCTGGCCCTTAGTTTCTCCAATTTTTTGCAGGCATAGATGACATGAACTGATGTTTGTAAAAAGAGCGGATTGCAAAAGATAAAGACCGAATTGTGAAGAATACTGTGGCAGTTTGATATTGTTTATGAATTCCAAAAATAGATATTGGATTATGTTTGTAAACTGGTCTGTCTATCCAGGGAATATTAGATTATATTGGATTCAGAGGTTTCACTTTTACTTGATTAAATAACGATTAAGGCTTTGATTGGGCCACGTCAGTAGGATGTTGCATTCCCGCTCCTTTGGTGGGTGGGGACTCACAGAGAAATCGCACTGCAGAGAAGGGAGGTTGGAGTTTTGAGCTGGAGCCTGGGAAGTAAGCACACAGAGGAGCAGAGCAGCTGAGCCCGGAGAGAATGGAGCCCTGGGGAGAGAGACAGAGCTGGTCACCTGATGATCTACAGCTGGCCTTGTGGAGAGAGCAGGGCAGCTGAGCCCAGAGAGAAACAAGCCCTGGGAAGAGAAGAACCCAGGAAGCCTGAACTCTTGGCAGACGTTGGCAGCCATCTTGCTCCAACACATGGCAACAGACTTTGGTGAGGGAAGTAACTTATGTTTTATGACCTGGTAACTGTAAGCTTCTACCCCAAATAAATATCCTTTATAAAAGCCAACCGATTTCTGGTATTTTGCATCAGCACCCTTTTGGCTGACTAATGAAAATACATTTTCTTTTCTAATGCAGGGCTCCAGCTCTTGATTCTTAAAAGATTAAACTGTTCCACTTTTCCACATTTTTTTTAAGCAGACATTTCAACAGGTTTTCAATATGGTTTTCAAAAGATGCCAATTCCTCCACAAATCCAAACATGGTAATTTAGAACTTAAACAATGGTTCTGCCTTGGAGTTTTACTTCTTCAAAAATATCTGAAGCAGAGTGGGTGTAGCTCAGTGGTTGAGTGCTTGCTTTGCATATATGAGGTCCGGGGTTCAATCCTTGGTATCTTCTTTTAAAAAGAGTATCTGAAGCATTTTATTTTTGTTTTGTGAGGAACCACTAATGTCTTGCCCCATATTTTATGGGTGTTGGAGGTGTGCCTCTCCTCTTACAATATCTATGAATATATTGAAATGCTAGTCGATCTGAAGAGCTGAAAAACCATTATCACCAAGGAGCTTAACAGCAATGCAGATGCATTCCTTTCCAGTGGAACAGATATGACCTATACCAATAGCTTAGGATAGGGATCTGGTCACATCTCTTTCTTTTCTAATTAATCACTGAATCCTCCCTCCCTCTCAAACCCTATCTGCATAAAGTTTAATATCTCCTTCCTTTTGGATTGTCCAAAAATCCTGGGGTCTTTATTTAATCCTACTTCCAAAATACCAGATGCAGAGAACACTTGAGCATCAGAGCAGCCCTCTGGCTCTTGCTTCTCTGCACCACCAGATGTCACCATTAAACACTAGTTCTGCACAGCCCAAGGGACATGTAATTGGTTGTGGCGAGCTCCTTGTTCTTATATATTCTGCTGTCTCGCTGGTGGTTTCCCACACTTGGGCTCCAAGGTTGGTTTCCTTGGTTCATGTTCAGACATTATTCAGAGCTGCAGCCTCCATTAGCTCTTAGGAGCTTGTGTTGAGTCTGAGTCATTTACCATCTAGACTAGA
>JAQZBX010014063.1:0-39054 GCA_029593785.1 Cabassous unicinctus | reverse complement strand
ATCTTACAGAAGCTAATGTTCGCAGTTAGCTTCAGCGTTAAGGGGGTTTGGGTTAATCTTTACTAGGGGTGGCTTTTGATCATTCTATGGTCGCGTGATTGGTCAGGCCCAGATGCATATCCGGGGTATTGTCTAAGCAAGTTTTATGGCCTTAGGAATTTTCATCAGTGTTACCTTGTTTAAAAATCTCCATTACACTGGCTCCTCCTAGATACTTTGGGTAGAATAAAGGATGGGATGAGGTGAAGTCTTCAGTTTTGCAACTTAAACACTGCATGAATGATATAAAAGTTTCTATGTGTGCTCTGAATGAAAATCTTGTTTCCTGCCTCCACAGGCTTGAGATATCTGAGAACCAAACTAAGACTCTCATTGTATAAGCAGCAGATTTACAAAGGAAAATAAAATCTCAATCATGCAGGGTATCTGTAGTTAAAGTGAAGGCATTGATTGGAAAGGAGTGGAGCCCAGAGGAGTGGGGTGGAGATATATAGGATGATGATAATATTGGTAGGGACATTGGAATCCAAAATTCTGTTGAGATTTTAACAGATAAACCTGCAATGGCCTGCCCTGTGGAAACCACAATTTGTCAACCTTGTATCACCCAGCTTCCAACTGCCTGAGGGATTCTGAAATGCCTCCCAGCCCTGAGGCAAAAACCAGCCTGGGTCCAGTGTGCGCTGCCCAACCTCCACCTTGCCCTGAGGAATCTGCCTTCCAACCCCTGCTGGAAGAGATTAATACTGTCACACAAGAAGAAAATGCAAAGGAATGCCCTAAGGTCCAGACATTTCTAATCCTTCTCCTTATCTACCCCCCACCATTCCTCTTCCAGACCTATTACTAGACTAAAATCACAACAAGCCCCCAAAGGTGAAATACAAAGTGTGACCCATGAGGAAGTATGCTATACTCTAAGAGAACTGCATGAATTTTCCAACATATATAGACAGAAATCAGGAGACTATGTGTGGGAATGGATACTAAGGGTATGGGATAATTGTGGAAGCAATATAAATTTGGATCATGCTGAATTTATTGACTAGAACTCATTAATCAGAAATTCTGGATTCAACATTGTAGCCTGGGAGGTTAGAAAGGGCTCAAACAGTTTGGGTGGCTGACTGAAACATGGACCAAGAGATGGCCTAGTATATCTTAGGTTGAGATGCATGATTTGCCCTGGTATGCAGTAGAAGAGGGAATTCATAGGCTTAGAGAGATTAGAGTGCTAGAATGGATTTATCATTTAAGACCTGCCTACCCACACCAGGAATGTCCAGAGGACACACCTTTAACCAGCACTGTGAGGAATAAATACATGATTAACTCCATCTTCCCTGAAGAGCTCTGTGGTTGTTCTTTTCTAGAGTCCAGCCATTACTGTAGGGAGGGTTGTAATGGAATTATAATCCTTAAACATTTTGGGGATGATCGGATATCAGTTTGATAAAAGTCAAGTATTGGCAGTTAATTGCCAAAGACGAGGTGGGCACGGTTACAGGAAAGAAAAACAGATTCAAAGCAGGACTCAAAGTAGTCTGAGTCACATAGAGTTATTGCATTGGCTAATAGATTGTGGGGTACGTAGGAGTGAAATAGATGGGCAGTCTACTAAATTTCTTCTGGATCTGTATAAGTAGAAGAGTTCTAGGTTGAGTGAACAAAACTCTAATTCACATTACCATTGTGAAGAATCATGGCTCCTTAACAACTCCCATACTTGAGACAGTTTACAGACCCAGAGCCCCATGAATAAGGAGAAGGCCAGGTCCCCTTGGGGAAGGATCCTGTTAAACTGCTAAAAATGTATACTGTTAATTGTCCTCCCACCTTTCCCCAAGGAGACCTATGGCCTTTCACCAGAGTAACAGTGCATTGGGGAAAAGGAAATGATCAGACATTTCAGGGATTATTAGACACTGGCTCAGAAATGACATTAATTCCAGGAGACCCAAAATATCACTGTGATCCACAAGTCAGAAGAGGGGTTTATGGTGGCCAGGTGATTGATAGAGTTTTAGCTAAGGTCTGTCTCACAATGAGCCCAGTGGATCCCTGGACCCATTCTGTTTATTTCCCCAGTTCTAGAATGCATAATTGGAATAGACCTACACATTTCCACCTATTGATTCCTGGACCCATGAATCCTGGCTAAGGGAGAAACTGCACCATAGAGTGGATGCTGATTTAGAGCATATACAGCCTCCTGGAGAACATTGCTCCAGCCTTGCAAGGTATTGCCACCTACTTCACACCATAATTGAGTCTTCAAAAGCCATTCCACCATTCTATCAATCCAACTGCTTCAGGATGATGGGGAATATAGTAAGGCCAGTGAATTCCATGGGCATGTATCCATTCTTGCACATCATTTGCTATAAAATGGGTTCCTTGATCAGAAGCAATGCTGTGTGGAGTGCCATAGTGGTAGATAAGACATTTGGTAATTCCATAGATGGTAGTTTTGGAAGAATCATTGTGTGCATGAAATGCAAACCCATATCGAGAGTATGTGTCTATTCCAGTTAAAGCAAATTGCTCACCCTTCCAGAGTGGAAGTGATCCAATGTAATCACCCTGCCACCAGGTAGCAGGCTGATAACCTCAGGGAATGGTGCCATTATCAGGGGGTAAGTGTGGGTCTCTTCTGTTGGCAAATTGGGCACTCAGCAGTGGCTGTAGCCAAGTCAGCCTTGGTAAGAGGAAGGTACATGTTGCTGAGCCCATGCATAACCTCTTGCCTACATCCATGGCCACTGTGTTCATGGACCCATTGGGCCCACAGGAGTGGCTGGGGAAAGAGGCTGAGTGTTAGCCACAAATTTGGTAATTTTATCCACTTGATTATAAAAATCTTCCTCTGTTGAAGTCACACTCTGGAGAGGATTCACATGGGACACAAATATTTTTATGTTTTTTGCCCACTCAGAAACATCTATCCACATATCTATTCCCCAGACTTCTTTTTCACCAGTTTTCCAATCATGTTCCTTCCAAGTCTCTGACCATACAGCCAAACCATTGGGAACAGCCCATGAATCAGTGTACAAATGCACCTCTATTCATTTCTTCTTCAAAGCAAAATGAGCTCTGCCCACTGGGAGTATATTTTCTGACCACTGCCTGTCAAGGATGTCCCCAAAAGGGCTGCAGTGCTGCAGCTGTCCACTTTCAGATGATATCTGCATATCATGCAGAACCATCTGTAAACCAGGACTGAGTTTTCTCTTCCTCAGTCAACTGATTGTAAGGGACTCCCCAAGAGGCCAAAGCTGTGAGTTGGGAAAGAGAAGGTAACATGGCAGGGGTGGTGACCATGGGCATTTGGGCCACTTCCTCATGTAACTTACTTGTGCCTTCAAGACCATGATCCACATCACCTTGAAGCAGCTGTATTGATAGAACTGTGGTATGGTCTTTTGAAGACCCAGTTACAGTGCCAAATAGGTGGCAATACCTTGCAGGGCTGGAGCAATGTTCTGCAGGAGGCTGTGTTTGCTCTAAATCAGCATCCAATCTATGGGGCTCTTTCTTTCACAACCAGGATTCATGGGTCCAGAAATCAAGGGGTGGAAATGAGAGTGGCATCACACACTGTTACTCCTAGCGATCCACTAGGAAAATTTTTGCTTCCTGTTCCTGCAACCTTAAGCTCTGCTGATCTACAGGTTTTAGTCCCAAAAGGAGGAGTGCTACCACCAGGGAACACAACAATGATTCCATTGAATTGGAAGTTAAGACTACCACCTGACCACTTTGGGGTCCTCTTACTTCCAAATCAATAAGCAAAGAAAGGAATTATTGTACTTTTTGGGGTGATTGATCCTCACTATCAAGGGGAAATAGGACTGCATCTACATAATGGGGGTAAAGAAGAGTTTGCCTGAAATACAGGAGATCCTTTTGGGTGTCTCTTAGTACTGCCATGTCCTGTGATTAAAGTCAATAGAAAACTGCACCAACCCAATCCAAGCAGGACTAAGAATGGCCTAGAAACTTCAGGAATGAAAGTTTGGGTCACCCCACCAGGCAAAGAAACATGGCCAGCTGAAGTGCCTGCTGAAGGAATGGGTAGTGGAAGAAGGCAGTGATAAATATGAACTTTGACCATGTATCAATTATAGAAATGAGGACTGTAATAGTCATGAATCCTTCCTTGTTTCATTATGAGTATGATTGTATATGTACATAAAACAAATTTCTTTGTTCTCTTCCCCAACCCTTTCCTTATGATACGATAAGTTGTATTAGTTTTATGTCAAAATGTTTAAGGATGTCAAATTTAAGAGTGAATACTACCCAAGGGCTTGCACCCTATTCTGTAAGGAATGAATACATCTCTGGTTGTACACAGGAGAGTTGAACTTTGTTAGGTGGAAATACATACATGTCTGTTATTGTTTTTACTTAGACATTAAGTATGGTTTAAGATAGTGTGTGTGGTTGCTGAGTTGACAAGGGGTGGACTGCGATGGTTAGGAAAATATGTCAACTCAGTCAGGTAATTGTGCCCAGTTGTTCGGTCAAGGAAGCACTCAGATAATTGTAATACAAAGACATTTATGGGCTTTAGTTATCAGTGATTTATGGCATTGATGGTTGATTACATCTTCAATCAACCTGGGAGACTGCTTTCAGCAATGAATGATGCTTTTTCTAAAGATTTGAATGCCTTAAAAGGGGAAGTGATTTCAGCATTCAGAGAGAATTTCCCATTTCATTTTTGGACCACCAGATTCCCCTGGAAACTCATCAAGGACCTTCATTGGACTTACATTGGAGCCCCTGATTTGCAGACTGCTTGTGGGACCTGGACTTATGCATCCTCAGAGTCTCACACGAGAATCTTATAAAATCTTTTACTATTTACAGATATCTCTTGTTGATTCTGTTTCCCAAAAGAACCCTGACTAATGCACATACAGATAGATTGAACAATGGAATCAAATTGAGAGTTCAGAAATTGATCATCATATCTATGGTCAACTGATTTTTGGCAAGGTTGCCCAAACTGCCTAGAAGAAAATTTAGGTAAACATCTTCAAGATGTTTTTGTAGACAGTGGTTTCGTAAACCTTACACCAAAAGCATGACAAGTGAAAGGAAAAATAGAGAAACAGGATGTCCTCAATATTCAGCACTTTTGTCCATCAAATTATTTTGTTAAGAAGGCAAAAAAGCAGCCTACTGAATGGGAGAATAGTTTTGGAAATGATACATCCAGTAAAGGTTTGATTTCAATGTTATATAAAGGGTTCACACAACTCAATGACAAAAAGAAAAGCAACCCAATTAAAAATGGGTAAAATGCTTGAATAGAGATTTTTCCAAAGAGAAAATACAAATGGCCACAAAGCACATGCAAGTATGCTCAACATCACTAGCAATTAGCAAAATACAGATCTAAACTACAATGAGATATTATTTCACACCTTACATACTGGCCTTTATTTTAAAAATCAGAAAACTACAAGTACTGGAAAGGATGTGGACAAATGGAAACACTCCATATTTGTTGGTGTTATGTAAAATAGTGTAGGTTCTCTAAAAGACAGTTTGGCAGTTCCTCAGGAAGCCAATTATAAACTGCCTTATGATCTAGCAATCACACTGGTAGGAATATATCCAGAAAAACTGAAAGCAGGGATGTAAACAGACGTTTGCAAACTGATATTCACATTTGCTAAAAGATGGAAACAACCTAAATGCCTCTCAACCTATATATGGATAAAAACAATGTGGCATAAACATATGGTGCACTATTATTCAGCTGTAAGAAGAAATAAACTGTGGAAACACATGACAACATGGGTGAACCTTGAGGATATTACACTGAGTGAAATACCCCAAAACAAAGGACAAATAGTGTATGGCCTAATTGAAATTAACTAAATAGAATGAGTAAACTTACAGAGTCAAACTATAGAGTATAGGTAGGAGACAGAATGTGGCATGAGAACAGGGAACTGCTAATGAATATCTGTAGAATGCTTAGTAAGGTCTATTTTAAGTCAGTGGAAATGGATATAGTTTATATTAACACATTTTAATACATAGAACTAGTACTCCTGATTGTAAATGTGATTGTGGCTGAAAAGGATAGTCTGGAGAGGTAAACGTAAATTGAAGGCAGCTAGAATATAATCTATGGGCTATTTAATAAAGTGATTTTGGTGGTAGATGAGTATTCTGGTTAATTATATATATAGAAGAATGTTCTAGTACAAGGTGTTAATTATATGGTGATGCATGGGAGAACACAGCTAATGTAACTAACAGACTATAGTTAAAAATATTGTAAAATTTTGTAACAAAGGCAAAGAATGCACTATATCAATGCTAAAGATATATAAAAGATATGGGTTTAATTTTATGAAATATTAATATGATCAAGATTTTTTCCTTCATTTTCTTCATTAACAAGGACATGTTAATCATGTTTATTCATCTTTCAGAGCACTGAAGAAACAATTGGTTTGGTTTGGAGACTAAATATGATATATGTGCCTGGACAGAATTTTTAAAGTAATGCTACCATAATTTAAGTTGCCTTTTGTCTATAATTTTAGTTTGAGGTTGAAATAAAATTTACTATTTTAGAAAGGAAAACAAAAATAATCCAATAAAAATAAGCTTAGCAGGAAGTGTCTAAATTTTATCTGAAAAAGTATGTATGTGATTTTATAAAATAATATAATGTTTTACAACCTAAAATAAAAAAATATCATATAACCAAATATAAATATTATACAAAAATGTAGAGAAGCTGATCTAGATAAACAAACAGATGACTTATGATAGATATATAGGCAAAGATAGGTTAGTTAGATGGTAGATAAACAGAGATAGATACCAATGATAGTTAAATTTTGAGAGACTCATCCACTGAGACCTGATGATTGATATTCTCCAGCATCACATCTTTGAACAGCTTTCCCTGGGATGTGTCTAGATGGACCCACTCTTCCTAGCTGAAATCTACAGTCACATCTTTGAGGTCACTAATTCCTAAAACATAACTAAAATTTGAGTTCACACAGGGCCAAACTTACCAATATCCTGAGTGTGATGCACAAAATGACAGCAATAAGGAATTAGAAACTGTGTATATTAAGCTCAATATGCGTTTGGAATTTCAGTCAGATTACTTCAATGTTGAAATGAATTCTGTATTTCAGATACACTCAAAGACACAACACAATCTGAGTAGATAAAACTCCATTGTAAAGTAATATCACATAACACGTGCTATGATACACACCTGGAAATTTCCCAATAAACTTGTTATTATTTCTTTGTGATGCTGATTATAAATTTTGCATGTGAGTTTTCATAACTAAAACACTTGTTTCCAACAATTTCAAGTAATTCTACAGATTTATCTTAAGGCAAGCACTAACCATGCTATGTCACTTTATATGAGTAGTGTAAGAATTTTCTGCTTTATAGATGGCCTCATTTTCCTCTCTTACTTTTGTATTGAAAGATGGCCTTATCTTAGCTGACCATTCCTGTGGTAGGATACCTCCCATTCTCAACTTTCTCTGGGATCTATAAACTCCAATTTTCATTGCCTTTCTTGTATCTTCATCTTATCTGTCTGTTAAAGATTAAAAGAAGCCCTTCATTGCTGCTGGTCTCTCCAAATCTTCAAATACTTTCAGAGGGACATACATTTTATTCTACCTAGTATATGCCTCCTGAATGCACAGCCAAAATTAAGGAAAAATACTTCCTATACATTGCATCCATTTATTAATTTGAATAAAATTGATTTATAAAATTTGATGGACAATTGAGAAATATAGTGGTAAGGAGAATTTTAGTTTTCTTTTCAATATTTCAAAATATATTCCATTAAACTTAAATAAAATTAAAATTGGGGAATATAAAGAATTGATTCCTCATTTCATTCTATTTACCAATCTTCCTTTATTCTTCTGGGAACAATGCACAGCCCTATACTCCAGCACCTGTAACACTGGATTGATTGAATGTACCTGATGAAACCTCAATCTCCCTACTCACTGTAAACTTCTGCTCTTGCTAAACACTATCACCTCCTTTCACTGCATGCCCAACCCAATTTTAGTCACTAACATGATCTATATGAGCATTATTTCTCCAATGATGCCATGGGTATGGCGAGAAAAAGTAAACATATCTCATCTTTCCATAGAACACATAGCCTTTATGGGAGCTGGAAACAACAATTGTAATGGCTGCAGGAAGATTACTTATTGATCAGTCCCTCATTCACCATAATTGTTCTGGAGTCCTGTATAAACTTAATTGAAGCTCAAATCACTTAATAGCTCCTGAATGCACTGGATTATCCATGGCAATAGTAGAACCCTTAACGTCTGCTGGCAACAGAGGTGTGATTTTAGTTAAAAAATTCCTTACTCATCTGTGATTACATTGTCAGTAGCTCACCTGGCAACTGTCTTCTTCTGGATTTTCACTCACATCCAGGCAACCAGTAGGTATACAAAGCTGTGAGAGGAGAAAGAAACCATCAGTCTTAAGTGTTAACCACAATTTCCAAACCCACTTGTCATAAATCACAAGCCCTTCACCCAGAAGTAACCTCAGCCTAATCAACAGGAACATGAAGTGTGCTTCAAGAGAAATAGGTAAAGGAATCTCCTCCCATGGTCAAAAGTTTGGTGGTCTTGGTTTCTCTGGCAAATAAAGGTGATATGAATACCTTCAATGTTCATTGTACATTGTAGAGAGAATCTGATCCCAAACATCAGTTTTCATCTTATTTAATGTTTACTGCTCAGTGTATTCATATTCATTTCAGCATATGCTTCCTGAGAATATTTCTGATGTCACTGTAAGCATTTATCCCATCTGTCAATAAATATCTATTAACCACATCTACCCTCATAGGAGGTGACTCTAATTACTTGTATTGTTCATTACTGCATCTGATACAACACATTATTAAGCTATTGCTTTAGGTCTAAAACCAGAGTTATGACTCCTAGTGCTATAAAACATACCTGGCAAACTATTTCCTGATAATTGAATCAGATTTCCACATTCCATAATTATTTCAAGTCCTATAGTTTTGGATATCACATATTCTCACATTTCAAATTACTTTTACCACATTGGATTACCTCATAATAATCAGATGAATGATGTAACTAGACAACTCACTTCAGTTTAGCACAAATATTGCTACAATTATTTCTGCATTCATACCCATTAGCTATTCCTTCTTTCTCATCGAAGGGTCATGTTATACCTGATTGAGTTGAATGCTTGTAATTGAAATCCTCTCTTTCCTCTTTCTTCAGAAACCATTTTATTGAGTAAAATTGAAATATTTACCAGTAACTTCTCCCTCTTATCAGAATCAATTACGACATAATTTTAACTCATAAGTTATTTTCAATTATGAATCAAAATATCCCCTATATTTATTTCTTCTCTTGTGTCTGATATCCTATTCCTCCGCTCACAATCAATCTACCTGAGCACTTTCCCCTTTTCTCACACTGCCTCAAGTGTTTGCTTACTAAAATCACTGAATTCCTCTTATATAAATCATACTACCATCTTGAATGATCTTCCCATGAATAAGTCCAGGGTGTGTGCCTCAGTCTATAACTTGGAAATAAGGACAAACTGGACATTTTTTGAACTTTATTTTTCCTAGTCTTCTATGATATCTCAGTCTCCTGAGTGTATCCATGCTATTTTAGTAACTCCTTCCTCTTGTGTTCTGCATTCTACTCCTCAAATAATATTATTAGAACACCTCAAGACTCAACCATATCCCCCCTTCTCTCCCATTTATACACTATCCCGACAATCTCAAACACTTATTCAATTGCTTAAATTCATCCCACTGTTGGCTTTCCAATGACAATATATATCTCTATTTTCATAGCTAAAGGCACAAAAATCAAATATAACTTGGGACATGGCCCCAACCACAACCCTGGAAATATAAAAATTCTCCTTCTCTAGAGATTACTCTCTGATTAACCAGGATGTCAACTGAGATAAATATAATCAAGGTATGCCATTTTAACAAAATATTTTTCTTCATCCTCAGTACACTTCAGTTATGAATCTATCAGACATCCAAGGATTGAATTTGAAATCAATTCTCAAAACCACACAAATATATTTGAACCTAATATTTCAGCACTAACCACTATAATCCTTCATTTCCACCACAATTCCTTCAAGTTCTTTCCCATATCATACTCATATAATTTCTATCCATGTTTAGTCATTTTCTCAAAATAGCCCTTCACTGAATCCCAACCTAATACACCCTTTGCCATTCTTGTAGGCTTTGTTACAACTATAATATCCTTTCAGTTCACTCATTTAGTTTTTCATTATACATTTATTTCTTTGTTTATTTTTTGTCTCCCCCACTGATCTAATTGCATAAAACGCTTCCCTGAATTGTAATATTAAGTGCAATTTCCTTTAAAAATTATTAAAGAATTATAAATCCAGAGAAATTGTATTTCCATAATAACTTTTTTAAGGTTTTTAAAATAACTTCTTTTTTTCAAACTTTTAATTGTGTAATATAGAAAACTGTAAAACACAAGAAGTCATCCAGAATCACAAGCAGTTCATAGTTTGATATACCCTTCTAGGTCCGGTGTGTGTATACACAAAACTGAGCATGCAATTTTATGTGGTCAAGATCACACTGAATGTATCATGCTTTTCACACATCATGAGTATTTACCAATTCAAAGCCCAAAGCCTTGGTTATTGTGATAACCAAGAATACATGACACCATCTCAGTCAGGGGAAAAATGTATTCCTGCCTTTCTTGGGGACAAAACTTCCAAAGACAAAAATGACAACAGGCCACTATAGATATTGGGAGAGTTACAAATACTGCACTCCCTTAATGTGCATTTTAAAATGAGGCATAAAGCAATAGAGTACAATAAGTATAATGCTTCTAAGAGAATTCATTATCAGATCTATATTGAAATATTAGCAAGAACATATGTTTCTATTGAATTATTTAACAATGTTTTCCTATGGTATAGCCAAGAGATGTACACAGACATCAAGCTAACATCAAAATGGAAATATGAACACATCTGCATACACCCCTGCTCGGTTTTGTTTCCCAGTCAGGGAACCAAATGTTGGATCTCGGTACTCGAGATTTCAGGAGGTCATCAGCCTCCTCTTTTGTGCAGAGATGGGCCTGACTGAGGGCTTGGCACCCGGGGCTTTACCTTTCTGGAGTCTTCCGGCACTGTTCAGTCTGCCTCCCCAATGAGTCAGGCAGGGGTATAAGGATGTGGCCTGTGGGGACTGCCTCAAAAGGAGGTCCCATCAATAGGATGGTGGTACCCACCTCATTTGCTCAGAAATCTCCATCGGTTGCGCCTGTCAGCCCCAAGCTGGAGGCACAATGGGCCTGCTCCATTGGGTTTCCCAGTCAGGGAACCAAATGTTGCAACAGAAATGAGTCTTACATGATGAGAAAGCCTGAATGGCACTCGAAGAGGTGGAGGAACAAAGTTTTATTATGTGTGGGCCCAGAGGAGAGTTCAATTTCCAAATTCTGAGCCCCCTTTTCAATTTTCATAAGTTTATATAGGTACACTAAGCAGGCAAATTCCTGATCAAGTAGGCAGGTGGGGTTACCAAAGCCAAGAAGCTAAGTTAGTTTAACTTTCTAAAAGCAGAAGGCAATTAGGGAGGGAAAATAGTCATTATCTATATAGAGTTGTAAATTTCAATTCAAAGGGGCATCCTAGAGTGCCTATCTTCCTGACATGAATTCCAAAGAGAAAAGGGGAGGATGGACTGGAGAGAGAGGTTAGGGACCCTGGGGAGCTTATTTTCTTGAACCTGCAGGTTTCTGCTGAGGGCGGGGTTTGGGGGTTCCTGAGCTTCCCTTATCATGATGATCTGAGAAAATATATGCCAAAAATCAGATGAGGAAATGGTAGCTAGAATTCAAAATTAATTTTATGTAAGCACATTCTAATATTCCAAGGAACAGTATAAGGCCTTCACTCTGTACTTGAGAAGTTTGAGGTTATTCAAATTAAGCACTGATGGAATTTACTATGGCATAGATTAATGATTTAAAGGGTTTATGAATCAGGAACTATGCTAGTGTTGTGACATTGTTGGGAAAAACAGCACTCACTGGGACACAGAGACTGATAATTTCAGGCAGAAAAATTTATTGAGAAGCTCTCTCAGTAGAGGTTGTCTGAATAATAGACTTCAGCCTACTCCCAGAAGGAGGAATATGAATTTATACAATACTTTTCTAGGTGGGGTAATGACAGTTGGTGGAGGGATTAGGGTTTGAGTGAGGTTCAGTGACCAATAAGAAGGCCTAGAGGTGAAAATTTTCCTTTGTACAGCTAGAGGATAATGAGCTAGGGAGTTATGTATCCTTGGAGTACTGGGGAGTCTGTGAGGCCTTGATCTGGAGGAGGGAAGCTCTCTCTCTCACTTTACTCCCATCTCCATGTGGTCTCATTGTTCAACATTTGGGTAAGTGCCGTGCTTTCAGAGACTTAGGCTTAAAGGTTGCTTGTCCTTCCTTAAAGCATGTTACAGGGAATTGAGTCAGAGCTTGTTAATTATTGCAAACTTAGTGAAGGGGAACCTCTAACAGACATTTTGCTAAGTGTATTGCCATGTGAAGTACAGGTTAGTTTTAACCTTGTCTTTATCACTAATTAGCTCTATAGTGTTGGGCTAATTATGTAATTTCTCTATGCCTCATTTGTTCTTTTGAAAATGTGTTAAGTAATATTTAGTTTATGGAGGTATAAGGAGGGAAAAAAGTTAATACCTATAAGATGTTTAGAAGAGTATTAGGCAGGCAGAATTGCTTAAAATTGTAACTAGTATAAGAATTATTAGAAATATTAATGTTTAGTGGGATTAAATAATTTACAGAAATCATATGCTTATTCCAATCAAAGCCAGAATATTGACCAAGGCAATTTCACTTCATTATGCTCCTAAGTTTTTGATGCTTTAACTTTAGCAATGATAGATAGCTTAAGGGTTATGCAATATCGTATTTGGAAAGTATCTTATAAAATGTGGAGACAAGATCCATCATTTTTGTGATGGTGAACCTAAGGGTAAGTGCTTACAAGTTCCTAAATTGAGGAAATAACTACACAAGAGAAAGATTCATGATCTCATTTCTCCTAGTCCATTATTCCTACAGAAGTATTATTTGTGGCTGTAATAGCATCAGTAATTTTTGAGAGTCTGACAAGATTCAGTGCATTTTATTCAATTATGCCAGCCATGACTTTCTTCCTTTTTTCAGGTTGGTTACATATGTAGAAGAGAGATAAGAGTTTGTAGTTTTGCTAAAGAAATAAAGAATTTGGCTTAATTTTATCCATTTTCATCTGCATATAAAAATTAGAATGTTTGAAGTGGATCAATGTCAGTAATTGTGGTGGTTTCATGGTTTTGAATGAAATAATTAGACTATTATGAAAAAATGGGGGTTTTAACATTGAATTTGTTGCTGCTTTAGTACTACATCTTTTCTAAATTTTAGCTTTGGGCTCTGGATTCCAGATCTAATATGCTAGATGCTGGTTAGGTATTCTGTATCTACTTAACCCAGGAAAACTTCAAGTAATTTTTATCTTTCTAATGTATAAATGTTCTTGTATGAACACAAAACAAACATTCATTTACATAGTGTTTTATTGTTTTTGTAATTCACCTTGAATTTTTTAAATTTTTTAACTCAGAACTGACTCACTGATTTAGTTTAGGAGGTATATATTTCTCTTCTGTTTAAATGAAGAAAACATTGTTAAATGAAATGAAGATGCTTGTGGAGCTCACATCTAAAATTGATGGCTGAGTCAAGAATAGAGACTAGGGATAGTCTTCAGTCTAAAATAAAGGAGCTAGAAAATTGATGGCAATTTATACATAAACATACATATATATGTATAAAATATACATATATACCGGTTTTTAGGTAATATGAAATCAAACTGGAGGATCTCGAAGTAGAGAAATAAATCATTATCACTGGCCTTAGGAATACAGAAAACTGTAGTCTCCCAATATTATTTATCAATATTACTTAGATTGTAAGAATATATTTAGCTAGATGGATATACACTTTTTAACAATAAATGCAAAAAGGATGTTTCTTTGGCTTTGTTTGAGTTCTTTAGCAACCTTAGTTTCTTCAGAAGCTTAATTTCATCTGTGAATCATAATTTGTTCATTTTATTTTCAGGGGAGGGATTGGGGGAGAATAATTGAGGTGGATTTTATTTCCTAGCACATGGTTAAAATAATGTTTTCCTTTTATGTCCCTTTAAATGAAGAGGCAATAACTCTGAGTTTTCCAAAATAATATTTTAAAATAAAAATATTCTTTTCACTTATAGGTGAAGAAATATTTTCATATTATTGTTAGAGGTATATTGAGAAGATTTACTCCTACTTTTATCACTGACTTGTTAATAATCTAATTCTAAATCTTAAAACCACACCATAGAAATTAACTGCTATTAAGGCCCCATGTTCATTGCAATGGAATTTTTTTCTTTTGAGGGTGATATGGTCAACTTAATATGTTAAAGAAAGAGATGAGGAGCTAATTTAAAAATGAATTGATGAGAAAAGATAGCTACACAATTAGGGCAGAATATGTATCACAAATTGTTATGAAAGGTAAGTATTAATGATGCAGATTGTGGTAAAATTTATGCTGAAAACAATTACACAATGTTTTTTTTACCAATTCTATGTTATTTTACCATCAGTATTGAGAATCAAACTAAGTTAACTGAAACACTGGTAAGCCTCAAATTTACTGTCTATATTTTCATAAAATAAATCATATTGGTTTAATATGATAGCTGCTGAATGATGAAGAGATTCAAACTACATTTAAAACAAATTAATTTTATTGATACATGGTAATAAAGCATAAATCCATCCAAAGTGTATAATCAATGGTATTCAGTATAATCACATAGTTGTGCATTCATCACTTCAATAACTTTAGAGCATTTTCATTATTGCAATAATAATATTAAAAAAGAAAACCCAAACAAACAATATTCAAAGTACATTTATGCATTTGATATTTTATTTTTAATTAAAATCCCTTCTCTTTAATATGAGGGCATTTGACCAGTAGACCTCAAAGTTTATTTCCTGCTGAAAATGATTGCAAATTACTACATTTAATTTTCTATATGGGAGAGTTGAGTTATGGGACAATATTCTTAACAACTATGGGAAAAATAGTTTGGTAGAACTAATATTTTGATACTAATATCAGCATTATTAATTCTATGGTTAATAAAGTGATAATCATTTATTCAATTTTGCTTACAACCATGTTGCAACAAAGTCCAGACATGCTTTCCAATTTATGAAGGAGATAAATTAAATTCAGAAATTAAGTGATTGTTACCCAAATTCATACATTGTGTATAAGTAAATAATGGAGTCCAGTTGGCAATTCTTTATCCATAAACTTTTCTCACAAACTGTCCAGAAATTTTTCTCTTTATTATGCAGGGTCAGGCTCTTTAGGTATTTTGGAAAAAACATATTTTGGATAATAATAGAATACAAAAATACAGGCTCCATTTCAAATCATTGAGAGTAAATTGACTTAAAAATATGATACATGGAGTGAAGGGCAAAACCAACAACGTAAACTGCCTTATGCTCCTTTTAGTTTCAACTACAATTTTATTCTGTGCTTTATTTAAGTATATGACTATAGTTGAAGTGTTTGGAGAAATAAATATACTTCTGTTATACAATGTCAGCATTTTACTGTCACAAAGAATTAAAAAAGTAAACAAGCAAGAAAAAATTAGTCAAATAAATTGCATTTGCTTTTTGCAGAGCTTTTTCCTTCCATTTATTAAATATATATCATTGCATTAATTTTTCATTTAATTTTTACCTATTTTTTAGATAGCACATATTATACTAGTGAACACAGTTAAAACTTTGCATTTGCTTTTACATCATTAAGCAAAATTATTGCAAGAATTATACTTGAGTCATTAGTCACATCCTTTCTAAGTACTTCACTTTATATTAAATTGGAATTGGGCAATGTTTATTACTAAATAATATTTCTTAAAGATTTTCTACTGGATGAATGAATGCATACATTTTTATTAATGTCAAGATTTAATGTAATGTTCAGAAAGTGTATAGAAATCTTTGTGGTTTTTGTTAAATATTAGATTTTTATTTTCTGAAACATTGGAATCATGACAACCATAGTTTCATGATGTGTATTTTATCAGCCATATTATCCAACAACTTTTCTGATGTTGATATATGAATTGTGTCTTTTCAAGCAACTGTTATGCATTTTTAAAGCACTGGACCATGGAAAAAGGAATAATGTCACTGTGTTTATTCTCTTGGCACTTTCCCAAAGCAAACAAATAGGAATACTCTGCTTTGTATTCTTTTAAATTTGTTACATTGCTATTTGGATGGGAAACTTGATCATAATGATTTCTATCTCATGCATTCAATTAACTGACCAACCCATGTATTTCTTCCTTAATTACCTTTCACTCTGTGACCTTTGCTATACATCCACAGTGATACCCAAACTAATGACAGCCTGAATGGCAGACAGGAAGACCATTTTGTACTGTAACTGCATGATGTAGCTATTTATCATTCACTTTCTTGGAGGCACGGAGATCTTTATCCTAACAGGGATGGCCTATGACTACCATGTGGCCATCTGCAAGCCCCTGCACTACACCGTCATCATGTGTAAGTGGAGGTGTAATGAGAGCATCATAGCTTGTTATTCTGGAGGATTAGTCCACTCTGCCAGTCAGTTTATTCTCACCATCTTCTTACCTTTCTGTGGTCCCAATGAAATAGAGTTCTGCTTTTGTGATGTGTTTACTTTGCTAAAACTGGCCTGCACTGATACATACAGAATTGGTCTTTTGGTAATTGTGAATTAGGGTCTGATTGCTTTGGTGTCTTTTGTGATTGTGATGGTATCTTATTTCCTGATATTACACATCATCAGGGCTTACCCTGCAGAAAGCTGTAGCAAAACTCTTTCCATTTTGCAGTTCTCACATAACACTTGTGGTGTTATTTTTTGTGCCTGGTCTCTTTATTTACATTAGACCACCCATAATTTTTCCAGAAGATAAAGTGTTTTGCTCTTTTCTACACCATAGTTGCCCCCTTGTTGAGCCCTCTTATTTATACTTTGAGAAATTTGGAGATGAAGAATGCTTTGAGTAAAGTGTGGTACCATCAATGGTTTTTGGAAGTAAGGTAACTTGCATGGCAGGCATTTCTGAATTTCACTCTAGGCCTTGTCAAATAGGTGTCTATGTAATCTAAGCCATAAAATTGATCTGGAATGATATGCAAAGTAGTTTCCTCATTGGCCCATAACACTTCTTGACTGGGCAATTTTGGTTAATTTTCCCTTGTTCATTGTTCCTCCATTCTTCTCACATGCCTGATTCATGTACTTATCTTATTTAAACATAGAAAGTATTTTTTCTCCTCCTCTTGCACACCATTTGGCAAAAACTATTAGGAGGCCATCTGGTAGAGGAGAAATGTAGTTTATACACTCTCAATGCCAGGATCACAGAGCAAAACATAGAAAGGTGAATTTTTAGATGAGGCTAATAGATAAATGAGTTGAACATATTGCTTACTTGGCTAATCAGCATTTATAAACCTTCTTCTATACATATTGAAACTCCTAATAAAATATTTGCATATTCTCACGTCTACTAAACAAGAAGTTTCTACAAATACATTCTGAATCTCACCATTAAAAGAAACTCAACATTCCCAATGTCTTTGTAGATAACTCTGGATGAGTTAATTAAAATATTACTTGTTATTCTACTAGGTTACAATACCAGCTGAATAATCTGTAGCTTAAAGAGCAGTTTATAAATTTATCTATGGAAAACAAACCTTTTATAGGAAATAATAAGAAACAAAAATGCAATTCATTCATATACACATATATAAGTAATTATATTTGTATACCCACATACACATTTATATAACTCTAATAAATAAAGAAAAATATCCATTATTACAACTTTAGTTGTTCAAATGTGTCTTAAGGTTGTAGTTAATATTTATATTTTCATTTCTTCCACTTTCTATTCCACTTTCCCTTTGCTCTCAGGCTGACATTCAGCTATTGGGATTTATTATCTAATAAGGCAACCAAATTTCACTTCTGAATTTCTCAATCCTCAATGGTGCTACAATTTTTGTTGCTTTATTTTTCATTAACATTCAATTTTCATCATGGTAATTATAATAAGTGCATAAGAATCCTTGATATGAAGTTACTGGTCAATTCTTCCCTCATTGTTACAAAACAACCACATTTCTACTTTGTCACTAGCAATCAGTACATCCCTTGTTTGTCTCTTGGCATAGCCCAGGCATGAGGAACAAATATTGACCAGGTGGCATTCTCAATTACCAATTCAATAAAATCTTTGCTGCAATCCCTGATGAAAGCATAACCACTTTGTAACTATGGCCACAAACCATATGAGCTGAAAATGGTGGGAGAGGACTTACTCAGTAAGTGAGTTTTTAGTGTAATCGTTAAAGGATTTAATTGCACTTAAATACTTTGATTCCCTTAACCATTTATTCTGGATATGAAAGAAACCACATTACTTATTTGACAATGCATCCTTAAAGATAAATCCCCATATATTCAAGGTGTTTTCTCTGAATTGGTGCTTGAGTATTCCGCAAGACTTTACACAATTTTATCATACCAGGCACTACAGAGTAATGGGGTTCATGATAAAACCAGTGATTTTCTTGTCGATGTGTCCTCTATCACCCTTCTTTTACTGTGAGGTAATGTACTTGATCAGACTCAATGATGTTTGGGTAACATGAATATTTGAGTTCCAAGGATTTCTATGAGCTCGTGGGTTATACTGTTACTACAAGCATTATTAGCAGAAAAGATAAATCCATCCAAATACTATCCATGATGTGTCTATTTTTATAAGTACATATCTTGTCCCTTCATGATGGAAGATTTTCAGCACAATCAACTTGCCACCAAGTGGCTGAATACTCCCACTGAGAGATGATATATATTGGATATCCCATCTTGGTTTCCAAGGTTTACCACAACAATATTTCTCATTCTGCTTGTACTTCTTACAATGTAACACTGAAATTTTCATAAATTTCTGCGATCTATTATCTTTTCCCTTGTACCTGCATAGATCTTGCCAAATATAATACAGCCAAAATGAACTCTTATAAATTCCAAGAGTAGCTACTGAAAATGTGCAATTACACCTTGTTCCCTTAGGTTCTTGCTCTTGACACTTAGTTGACATACTGCACAGAAACCCAAACTCTCTCTTACAGAGAGACCATATGGAGAGGCCATATGAGGGTTTTCATGGCTCTTAGTCCAGCTGAACTTTCTGTCCATAGCCAAAATAAACTTCTAGACATATAAGTGAATATTCCCCAGATGATTTCAGCTCCCAGGTAGTGATTCACCCTCAGCCTTGGAGTCTTGCAGCTCACCCACACACATCTTGGAGCATAACCAGGCTGTTCTCATTATAGATTAATTAAATTCCTGATCTACAGAATCCACAAACATATTAATTGCTTGTTTTACATCACTAAGTTGGAGTTGTTGTTACACAGCCACAATATCTACAACAATTTGTATTCAGTAATAGCAACAGTGAGATTAACCTTGGTGAGGGAATTGTTATCTTGTTAATTCCTTGCAATGGGCTTCATTCTTGCAAACTTGGCCATTTTATTATTGAACTATTGAGTAAGCATTTGGGTGGCTGAGATAAGAAGATGAATGACATCTAGAGAACCTATAATCTTTTCAATCATTGTTGAGAAATTTCTCTATAGTGAACACCCTTTGGTGACTGTGGCAGTTTGATATTATTTATGTACTCCAAAAAAAGACATTTATTATGTTTCTAAACTGGTCTGTTCCTCTGGGAAATATATCCTTTGATTTAAATTCAAAGGCTTTATGTTTACTTGATTAAATCAAGATTAGGGCTTTGTTTCAACCACATCATTAGGGCATGCAAGGCTGAGTCCCCACCCCCTTGGTGGGCTATATAAATCGGCACTCACTCAAGGAGGACACAGAGTATGATACACACATGAAGAGACATGGAAAAGGAGAAGACATTGATCCTACAGCCACAGGAAGAAAGATGAGCCAATCACATTATAGTTTACAGTTGACTGTGTGAAGAGACCAGAGCAGCTGAAAATAGAAATAAATGAGCTCTCCATCCTACAGTTGACATCAGAAGAACCTGGGCCCATGTAGCCTTAAGAGGAAAGAGGAAGGCTGAATCCTCACAGATATCAGCAACCATTTTAATTCAACACCTGGCAACAGACATTTGGTGAAAAAGTACTTCTTATGGTACCTTGATTTGGACTCTTTGGACCTTGTAACTGTAAGCTTCTACCCCAAATAAATACACTTTATAAAAGCCAACAGATTTCTGGTAATTTGCATCAGCTCCCTTTTGGGTGACTAATACAGGATTTGGTACCAGGGAGTGGAATCATGCTTTTGCAATTACCAAAATGCTGGAACAGTTTAACAAATGGGCAAGGGGTAATTTTGGAGGAATTGTGAGTGCTTGATAGAAAAGGCCTAGATTGCTTTGAAGAGAAATAGTAGGAATATGGAGGCTAAAGTTATTTCTAATAAGACCTTTAGAAGGAAATGATGAAACTATTATTGGAAACTGGAAAAAAAGTTGATCCATGTATTAAAGATGCAGAGAACTTAGCAAGATTGAATCCTGATGTTATATAGAAGGCAGAATTTAAAAATTATGAACTTGTACATTTAGTGAAGGAGATTTCCAAACTAAATGTAAGATATGTAGCCAGACTTCTCCTTGCATCTTGTAGTAAAATGTTAGATGAGAGAGTGAAGCTGAGAACTGAATTGTTGGGCACAAAGACACCAGAAACTGATTCTGGAATTTCCAAGCCTCTGGAATCAAGCCCCCAGATAATAGTGCCCCATTTGAGGAATTAAATAAAGTTAGAAAGTAAATCATGATTGAAAATGCAGTCATCCAGGAGGGACCTGTGGAAGGTCTTACTGTCTGTTGGCTTGGACCCCTGCTTCCTGCTTACTAAACCTACAAGCTTTTTGAGAGAGTTGTATGACCAAAACCACTGTCAGCCTGGACTAAAAGAAACATGTAGGGGAAAGATGGAAGGGAAAACAGATTTAAGAGGGAAAGCATGGAAGCTGAGATTGGGAATTAAGACATCTCCTTGGGCCAAGAGAGGAACCACACCTACATGTACAGAAAAGGTGAGTTTGCCCTGGCATTTGAAGAGGGTGGATGTTCCAGCCCACTGTTCAGGGAGAGTTTTGTTGATCCAAGCTACAAAAAAGATGGAACACATTTCCCAAGGGTTAGAGAGTGTAGGTCACCACCCCAGTGCTCTGAGAAGGCTGGGTCTGTTCCCCATAGGTTGGAGAGTGTGAGGGCAACACTCCATTGCTCTGAGAGGGGTGAGCCTGTCACCCATTGATTATGGAAGGCCAGGTCACCAACAGTTTGGAAAGTGTTGGGCCTGTATGCAAGAGATTAGGGAGAATGTTGCTGCCACCTCATAGTACTAAGGGGGTTGAAACTGTAGCCCAGAGATTGGGGAAAGAGTGGCCATCACCTCATTGTTCCTGTAGGGTGAGGTCTGGAGCTCAGTTTCCACCCAGATGCTTGTGATGAAGGTGGAACCAAGAAAATGGCCATTAGGCAAATCTGTAGAAAGGGTAGGCCCCATTGAGGTCCCAGGAACAAGAAACTACAATCTTAAGAATGACTCTTACACTTTAAATTCTAATGGAATATGCCTTGTAGATTTTTGGAACTGTAGGGGAACTGTTACTCATACCTGCTTCCCAAATTCTTCCTATGGCAATGCAAATGTTTAACCAATGACTATACCTTGGTATATTTTATATTGGAAGCAGATACATTGTTTTGTGAATTTCACATGGCTACTGCTAGAGAGGAGTTTGCCCCAAGACAAATTGTACTTTTATAAACTGATTGTGATGTGATTTTATACTTAGCATTGCAACTGATAAGGTTTTTTGAATATTGCAATGTCTTTTTTGAATTCAGAGGGTGGAGTGTGACAGTTTGATATTATTTATGAATTCCAAAAGAGATATTGATTATATTTGTTCACTGGTCTATCCCTCTGGACATGATACCCTTTTACTGATTTTTGTTTACTTGATTAAATCAAGATTAGGGCTTTGATAAGACCACATCATTAAGGCAGGCAGGGTTGAGTCCCTGCACTATTGGTGTGCTATATAAATGGACACTCAATCCAGGAGAACACAGAATAAGATACAAACATGAAGAAAGAGCTCCATAGACTTTGAAGAGGAGAGGATTTTGATACTGCAGGTCCTGGGAAAAGAGATGAGTCATTCACCTAATAGTTGACAACTGACCGTGTGAAGACACCAGAGTAGCTAAGCCCAGAAAGTAATAAGCCCTGCAGCCTACAGCTGAGATCAGAAGATGCTGGCCCCTGAAGCCTTAGGAGGAAAGAGGAAGGCTGAATCCTCACAGATATTAGCAACATCTTGCTTAAACACATGGCAATAGTTATTTGGTGAGAATGAACCTCTTATTGTACTTTGAGCTAGACTCATTAGAGCTTTGTAATTGTAAGCTTTTAACCCAAGTAAATAACCCAGGGTTGACAGGTGTGTAGATTGGGAAGGGTGGGTCAGAAGGTACAGGATACTGGGGGGAGAGTTGGGAAAGGGACCAGGTGAACACTGGGGATTTATGGGTTAGAAGTTGAAAGTACAGAGGTGGGAATGCTTTTATGGCAAAATTACAAGGAAGGGTCACTGGTTTACAGTGTCGGTTGCATGGCATTCAGGACAGGGTGCACCTAGAGCAGGCTACTAGGGAGTGTGTGAGTGTTCATTCTGTCATAATGTGTTGTATCAGTGGGTGGAGACCCATATAATGAGCAGAAAGGAATTGGACTCCCATCTTTGGGAGGACCAATTTGTTCAGAAATAGACAGGCAGGAGATTCTCAATAGCAAGGGTGGTTCCTAATAGGGGAGGAAAAACCAGTGTGTCAGGAATTCTTGCTGCATGTAGCTATGACTCTTGTCATCCAATGAGTCAAGCCAGGAGGTCATCATGGGCTCTGGGGGGATGGGATGGGAGGAATAAAATAGATCAAGCAGAGTGTATTTAGTGGTCAGTAGAAATTTCATCATTACCGTACAGTGATGGACACAGGACATGGTAAATATCATCAAAATTTATAAAAGTGTACGGTTTAAAATGTAAACCATAGTGAAACCATTGACAATGTTTAGTAGCTATGTTTCACTATTTGTATATCAGTTATAACAATGCTACCATCCACATATAAAAAAGTCCTAATATGGATTGAGGAGGAAAGGGGGGGTGTTGGGTATATCAGAGTCTCCTGTGTTCTGTGTGTGACTTTGCTGTGACCTAAATTTCTTTGAAATCAAAATGAAAATTAATGAGTCACTGGGGAATGAGAGGAGGAAGGTGGCATGGTACAGACTGGACACCAGATATTGCAGTGATGAAAGGCAAAAGGTAAAAAATTTTTTTATATTTTTCATTTTTTTAATATCCCAATCTTTTAATTTAATTTTATTTTTATTTTTAAAAATTTTTTGTGTATTCATCTCTTACATTTAAACTTATCATTATTATTTCATTTTCCTATTAATTGTATTCAGCTATTGTGATGGCTCCATCTTTGAAGAAGCTTTGGATCTCAGAAGGGTTACAACTGGGCTGGGAGCGGATCATTGATGTGGGATGTGAGGGGTGGGGGATGCATGGAAGGAAGTCTTCCTGAGCATAATTATAAGGTATATAAAAATGTTCAAATGTTCATGGGGCATTGTCACAGTGGGTGGAGAATCACTCAATAAATAAGAGAATACTGAATTCCCATCCTGGAGAGCTCTGCCACATTCTCTAATGGAGCAGCAACAGTCCCCCAAGTTCAGGGGCAGTGACTGATGAAGGAGGATGATCCACTGATGGGCACTTGATATTAATGAATAGCCTTATGAGTTTTGCTCTTGAAATTGAAACTTAGCCTATTGTTATGGGGTGCCTAAGGATAGCCTCCTGAGAGTCTCCTTGTTGCTAATATGTGGCCTCTAAGCCAAACTCAGCATATGAATGCATTTCCTTCCTCCTGGCTTGGGACATGACTCCTGGGGATGAGCTTCCTTGGCACCGAGGGTTTGATACCAAGTGCCAACTGGCAATGTGACTGGAAAAAGACCTTGAATAAAAGGGGGAAAAGGTAAAGACAAATGAGTTTATATGGATAAGAGACTTCAAAATGAGTCTGGAGGTCATCCCAGAGGTGATGCTTATGCACATCTCAGTAGGATCTCATAGAATTCCAAAGTGGATCTCAATTGAATAGTGGGTCTCCTGAGGGCTCTGGAGGTACCCAGGTCTTGTGTCTGGACAGATAGCTCCTGAGTTTTGTGCCTTGAAGGTGGGCCCTACTTTGGAGTTTATCCTCCTAAGAGTGACAGAATTAGACTCAACTTTGTCTTCCCTGCACATGGCTTATCTGTCCCTTCTATTTAAACATATACTTGGTGCTGGAGTTTTTAGGTGTGCATCCAGAGACTTCAATCTTAGGGCTATCCATGTGCCAGCTGGGCCCAGAACCTTGGTGGTGCAGCAACTCCTACTCTACAGCTCATTGGACTCACCCAGGATAACTGGCAGGGAGATGATGATGGACAACAGCTCTCCCAGGGAATGGAGTGAGTCTGCAGCTCCAGGCAGGCTAATCCCATCCATCTTTCCCATGGGATATAAGCCTCCTCACAATTGGAGGTGGAGTGGGCATTACCACCCCAGATTCCTCAGGATTGGGGGAAGAGTTATGGACTAGAGTGGACTTACTGGTATTCTGCTATAGACATATTGTGATTCAAGCAATGGAAGAAATTACAACACTGATGTGGAACCAGTGGCCACTGGAGGCTCTGGGGGCAGGGAGAGTGAAAAAGAGTTGTAATATGGGGGCTTTTCAGGACTTGAGATTTGTCCTGAGTGACATTGCAATGGCAGATATAGGCCATTTTATATCATCATATAACATGCAGAACTGTGTAAGAGATAATTTGGTCTACAGTGTGAAGTATGGTCCATGCTTAATGGCAAAGACGCAGGATGTGTTTATCAATTGTAATTAATGTGTCACACTAATGAAGGATGTTTATGTGGGAGGTTGTGAAAGGTGTGGGAGATGGAGCATATTGAATCCCTATATTTTTTGAGTAACATTTATGTAATCTAAGTATCTTTTAAAAGAAATCCAACACAGTTCTGGTACTTTGCATAAGCACAACTTTGTAAGGTTCAGATATTTACACACTTTGCCCAGTAAGTCCATCCACATACCTTATTACCACATTCCCTTATCACTTATCCTTCTACCTTTTTCTTTCCAAATCTCTGACCATCCAGTGAATATATTACCAACTTCCATGAATTGGAATATATCCATCTGTTACTCTAAACAATGTAGACAGCCAAAAATCACTGGTTGAGGTTTGCTCACTGAGAGAATATTCCTTAACTCCTTTTTCTTTAGGAACATTTTTGTTTGAAATTTTAATGCTATAGCGTTCCACTTTCAGTTGGCACCATATTTTCATGTAGAATTAAATGTAAGTAAAGATAACTCTATATTTCCTCTTCCATCAAGTCCCCATTAGGCCAGATGCTGACTGTGGGGGAAAAAAACAGTGTATCAAGATTCCCATGCAATATTCTTTTGCCTATCAGACTTATTCAAACCCAGACTCTATGACACCATTTTAAATAGAGTGTGCACTGATGCTAAATAAACCCCAAACTTGGTGGAAAAGAATACCCTGAGATCATGATGATCAGTTCACACAATACGAACATTTGATACCCTTGGTTAGATGATCAATAAACGTAAAGATTTGCTATAAAACCTTAGGTGTACCCATGATGATTTTCCCAATGGGCATTTACAGAGGCTCCATATACATTTCCTCTTTAGATCTTCTGTGCTGTAAGCCCCAAATTTCAAAGTGTTTTTCACTGCACCCTAAAAATGTAGAACTTTATTTTGCATTGAAATTCATTCAAAACCAGCAGCATTATACAGTACTCAGTCATATACCAGAGCACCAGCTCAAATACTGTATATGTTCAAAAGACCCATCAAGCATTGAACTTACTTTGCAGAGGTAGATACAGCAACTTAAATTTGAGAGGAAGCATACTGACATACTCTATAGCACTGGAACCCTATACACTGGGAGAAATTTTTTCAGTCAAGTTACCTCACCTGGAAGAGGAGTTGCTTTTGAATTCATCACCTAATTAATTAACAAATATTCAATGTCAGTGTGCCAGATATATCCCACTTCTTTTAAGGTTAAATCAGTGAATTTGAGGTGTTTTATAGAACTTAATACCCTTGCATATTTGAGCTTATGATGGTGGTTGCAATCTCTGCATTTCCCTTGGAGAAGCAGAGTTGTTTTTGGCAACACTATACTGATAGAAAAATAATTTTCCATAGGCTTATGCTTGAGTATTTTATAGATCAAGAAGCCAATGTGAACAGTACACCAGTCATTAAGGATGTCTATTTTAATTATAACTTTGGAAATGAAAGATCAACATAGAGTGGAACTAAATAACCATTGGATCCAGTATAAATAGAATTGGGCCACCATGTCTCTAGCAGTTAGTTGCTGCCACTTGCTTCTGACACTCAGAAACCCATCATTCCTACTGAAATAAAGGAGTCCAATTTTGAAACTGTGTCACATAATCAATTGCTGTTCATATGGAACCTTTCTTCTTTTCATCCCTTAAACGTCTTAATTCAGTAGCTGCTACCATTACCAAGATCTAAACCATCAGACTTTATGAACAAAATTTTATTTATTACCATGGGAGCTAAAGGAAATAGAAAGTGTGTCCTAGTCTGCAACTGGACAATGCATGCTAAAATGTGTAGCAGCCACAAAAATAAATGTCCAATATTGTGTAGAAATGTTAAAATGAGAAAAAATTAGGTTTTGATCTATATTAAAGATAAGAAAAGAGGGAAAGTTAGAAATAAATGTAGTATTTAGGTAGGGCAAATAGAAAACTAAAACGAGAAAATAGAAACAAATCCAAACATAAGTAATCACAGTCAATATACAGCTTTCCATTAAAAGACAATAACTATCAGACTTGATTAAAAATACAGGAGTTAATTTTTTAAAAAGATAAATCTAAACCAGAAAAATTATGTATGGTTGAAGGAAAAGTTTAAAGATTTATTAGGCAAGTATTAAGCAAAAGAAAGTTAGTAAATATACTAATGTAAGAAAAAATACACTTAAAGATTAAAAAAACAATAACATAATTAGTATTTTGATAAATTTTGATGAAATTTCAACACACTAGGAATTTATTGCAATTCTTAACTTGTTTGTAGTTTATAGACTTAATGAGATCTAAGTGTTACATACACCTGACTTGAATCAGAGAGTGTAGATTATGCATTCTGTTTAAGTGAACACAGGCAACTTTGAAAAAATCATATTCTAGAATGTAATAGACTTTTCTCCAGATTTCAAATATATATTATATAAGCCATTTCATCTGACAACAATGCAATTAAATTAAATTTTTAAAAATAATGCAACTGTACAAAACAGTAAATACTAATATAAACTATGGACTACAGATACTTGTATAATTAATAAAAAAACTGTTTCATCAATTGTATCAAAAATACCATACCAATACAAAATGCTAATAATATGGAAACTGTGTGTGTGGGGGGAGAGGTTATATAGGAATTCTTTACTATTTGTATGATTTTTCTGTAAACATACACTATCTCTAAAAAAATGAATTGTAATAATTAAAAAATGTCAAGAAAATTACAAAAAAATGTAAAATTCAAGAAGAAAGTAATGATTAAGAAACTCCTGGAAAAACAATGGTTTAGAAAAATGATAAAATCTTTAATTAGATACCATATAGAAAGCAGCAGCAAATTTAAAACCTTCAAAATATGCTCAATATAACAAAAGAATCCACAAAAGAAGAAATAACAGAATAGCACATGAAATCTTATCATTACTGCTATTAAAGATACAAATTTAAGCAATGAAATATCATATTTTGCCTAACTAATTGACAATGACTGAAACAAAGAGTGCTGGTTGGGATGCAGGAAAATGGGTCTTGAATCCACTAGTGCTAAAAAGTAAAAATGTCTCCTGCTTCTAGAAGGGCAGACAAACAATGTGTAGTCAAAGACATAAAACTGTATATTTTTAAATCATAAATTTCTCCAAGAAAATTAATCAGATATTTTCTCCAATTTGTGTTTGTGAATGTTATTCATATGTTATTGATAATTAAAAAATGGAAAACAGTAATAAAGATTTAGCGAACCTCATATCTGGGGTTACTTGGGTGACTTGGATTATTGCTTTAGATTTGTCTTGAATATTATTCAACCTTTTAAATAATTTTATATAATATATATAGAAAAGTGAACAAAGATATTTATAACTGAAGTATCCTTGTAACATATACATGAATCAAGAAGTAGAGCACTGCCTTTATCTCCAAAGCCAATGTATGGCCATTACTGATCTTAATTTTCCCCTTTGCCTAGAATGAGCTATTTCTCTGACTTTTATTGGTAATCTCTTTCTTCCCTGGTGTTCTTAGACAGTGCTATATCATGGACTTTCCTAGTGTCCATCTCACTGGTTGCCGTGAAAATTGAATAAGAACTCTAAGTATATGGAATGCAGTATATGCTTGCTATTATTCTCCTCACAATTCATATTGGAAGTCAAGTACAAATTTGGATGCAGATGTGAAAGAAGAAAAGAAGGACAAAGTGATATGTGGAAACGATAAGGAGTTGGAGATAAATTAAAATGTGTTTAGCTGTATTTTTTTCCAAATTATATTGATGGAAGTTTTGCAATCCACATAATATGAGATTAAGTTTCCAATTTTCAATTTTCTAAGATTCTAATCTTTATATTTTTCAGGAAATCTATTAAAATGATACTTAGATGTAAACAAAACCCATTCAAATGCTCTCAGAAAATATAATTAAAGCCACTTTTTGAGGAGAGATTACTATTATCTAACATGATGGCCAAAGCCATTCTTTTCTCCTCAGTCAGTTTAAAGAAATTATGGTAAAGAAGAGATACTGAAAGCAAAAGACTCACAAATTTGTTTTCATAACACAACTCTTTGCATAAAGAGAAGAAGCATTCTGTCATGCAGCCCAGGAGAACTGTCTAATGATTAAGATGGCTAAATCACATGCACCTGGGCTAATTGTGCCTCACATATCTTTATAAACTAGAAATATTTTAGCAATGCAATGTTCTGATTTCTTGGAAGCAAAGGAAATCCACTTGGTAAAGTTCAATATTTGGAAAATATTTGCAAAGAACATGCAAAGAAAAAATTTTCCTTCGACTAAAAGAAATGCAATTTTAGCATATTTAACACAATATTTTGTTTATTTGTGTGCCTGGACACTTCTAGGAATAATTTTAGGGATGCAAATACAGTTTGAGATTTGACTAGTTTTTATGTACCAACTCTTCCACTATATTTGAAGTATTTGAGGTCTTTTGAGTATATTCGAAGGAAAACTGGTTGAGTGACAGGTGCCAGCTGTCTCTATAATTGTACAAGATTTTCTTCTGGGAAAGGTGGGAGGAATTAGAAAGTGTGTATGATAAATAGCACTAATGGTGAAGGAAATATGAATTCAAGAAGATAAGATAATTTTAGCAGTGGGAGAATGACCAGCATTTCAATGAGGAAAGAGAGAAAACACTGAGAAGTAAAGCATAGGAATAGTCCCACAATAATTAAAGTGGAAGCAGAAGATTCTGTGTGGTGAATTATGTCTACTCCCTTCCCATAGCTTGCCTGAATGTGTGATATATGCCAAATATATTTTTGCCTCCATTGTAAATATAACTTATTGTTAAACAGTTAAAGTTGAATGTAGGCATAGTGTGTGATTTTTATAGTTATTTGTTTTGATATTAATACAATAATATATTCAAAAAGTTGTTCATTTAGTGTTTAATAAGGTATCTTAGAGAAGCAGAACTGTTAATGACAGGGAAATGATGCTTAGTAGGGTGGGAAATTAAATAAGCAGAAAAACTTTTTAGGACTTTTGTAGTAAGTCAATGAAGTATTGATTAAGAAAAAGTGATTCAGATGTTACCAAAGTAGTGCCAAAACCCTAAAGAAAAGAACAAATAATCACCCTGCAATATTGACTACAATGATTACCCTCAAATACTGACAAATAAACTTATCCAAAGACTCCAATCAGGTGACTAGTGATCAAATGGAAGCTTCTCAAATTGGAATTTTCATTTACCTTATTTCTACTGATTTTATTGTCTGATGTTTTTGACGGTAATGATTATGCTGGTAATGATTTAAGTTATTCAATATTTTAATTATGCACTGCTTTAAAGCATTAAATCTATTTCTTTAATTCATTCTACAATACGTAATGAGTGTTGGTTATATGGATAGTAGCATACGTTTTACAAAGAGAGAGCAGAGATTAAAAATAGGAATAATTATTCATTGAGCCTCTACCATGTACTAGGTGATAGTTGCATATACTATACTTTCTTTATTTCTCAAAACAGTTCTGGGAGTTAATTATCCCCAATGCACTCATCAGCAATATGATGATCTGAGAAAATATATAACATGCTAAAAAACATACAGATGAAGAAGAGGTGGCTAGAATTCAAAATTAAATTTGAGTACGTACATCCCAATAATTCAAGGAACAGTGTAAGACCATCACTCTGCCATTGAGGAGTTTGCAATCATTCAAATAAAGCACTTATAGAATTTTCTATGTCATAGATTAATGATTGAAAGATTTCAGTCAGTGAGAGTCTCTGTTTCATTAGTAAAAATTTCAGATATTTGTTGAATATATGTGTGTGTCAGAAACCATGCCAAGTGTAAACCATGTTGCCAAGTGTATTGCAATGTAAGGTGTAAATTGTTTTTAATTTTGACTCTAGCTCTTATTAGCTCTATGGCCATGGGCTAATTATTAAATTTATGTAAGCCTTAGTTTGCTTTTCTGTAATATAGATTTACTAATAGTATTTTCTTCATAAGAGTATTGGGAAGAATAAAAAATTTCAATAATTATAAGGTGTTTAGAAGTATGTTAAACACGGAATTGCTCAAAATTGTATGTTAATGTCAGCTATTAGATCTATTGATGTTTAGTTTAATTTAGTTGGTAAAAATTTTACTGATGTTTTATCCATATTCATAGCAAAGTCAGAATATAAACCCAGACGGTTTCATTTTATTATGTTTATAGATTTTAGGAAACTTTAACTTTAACAATGGTTTATAGCCCCGTGGTTATATGCAATATCTTAATTGAAAAATATCTATAACATTCTGGAGATGTGATCCAAAATTTTGCTGAAGGCAAACCTAAGAGCTAGTGGTTACAAGTTACTAGAGCGAGAAGAAATCTGGGCTAGGGGATGATTCATGATCCCTTTTCTCCTCATCTATTGTTTTTACAGTGGAACAATATGTGGTTGTAATAACATTGCTCATGTTTAAGAGTGTGAGATTCAGTGCTTTTTTACTCTCTTTTAGAAAAGTTGTGGGTTTATAGGAAATCATACATAAAATACAGGATTTCCTTATATCATTCCACCACCAACACCTTGCATTGGTGTGGAATATTTGTTACAATTGATGATAGCATATGTTTATAATTTTACTGTTAAATAAAGGCTGTGGTTTAACTTAGGGTTCACTGTTTGTATATGTAGTTCCATGGATTTATTTATTTATTTTTACTAATACCCACCATTTATTGAAGCCAGTTTTGCTCTACTCCACATGTTGGTTTTGATTTCCATAACTATTCCAGAAGGTAACATAAATCATCCACATTTGTAGGTGAGTAAACTGAAGTTGCAAGAATTTAAATATTCTTAAAATATTCTTGTTTCCACAGGAAGCAACTTAGCTGCAGTTGCTGCTGCAGGTTTTTTTTTTTTTTTATTTCCCCCAACCCACCCTATCATTATTATTTTTATATCATTTATACATGAACATACATAAACAATAAGTGTATAGTACAAGTTGTGAACTTACAAAGCACACATTCATAACTTCATAAAGGGTCATATACATCAACCCTCCACCAACACCATGCATTGTCATGAAACATTTGTTACAAATTATGAAAGAATATTGTCAAAATATTACTACTAATTATAGTCTTTATCTTACATTTGGTGTATTTTTCCCCCAACCCACCCTATTATTATTTTTGATATATATTTTTATGACAGAACTTGTAAACTTAACAAAACAACCATTCACATGTGCAGAATTCCCAAACAACACTCCTCTATCAACACATCACACCATGGTGGAACATTTGCTACAGATTATGAGATATCATCATCCAATTATTACCAGGCCCATAGCGTACATTTGGCACACAGTTTTCATACTCCTCCATCATCAACAAAGTACATCTTTGGCATAGATACAAGAATATTGCATTATTACTGTTAACCACAATCCATAGGTCACTCCAGTTGTATTTTTCCCATGCTTCTCCACATTCCCACCACCCTGCAATAGCAATGTACATCTCCTCTAGCTCACAAATGACACTCTTATATCTGTATCATCAATGACACTCCTCATCCACCTCTGGTTTTACTGTGCTATTTAGTCCCAAGATTATTCTGTAGCTTTTTGTCAATTGGCATTTACATCCCTAGACTACCATTTTCAACCACATCCCCATTTATAGACCAGCTATTACTCACGTAATGTGTTAGCATCAACTCTGTACATTTCCACACTTTTAGTCCATCACAGTCCTCCTCTAATCTCCTTTAAGAATCTACCACCTACTACCAGGTATTGAAGATATTTTCCTACATTTTCTTCTAGAAGCTTTATGGTTCTTTCTTTTATATTTAGGTTTTTTATTCATTTTGCATTAATTTTTTATAGGGTGTGAGATAGGAGTCCTCTTTCCTTCTTTTTCTAAGGATATCCTGTTTCCCAGCACTATTTGTTGAATGGACTGTTCTGCCCGAGCTGGGTGTGCTTGACAGGCTAGTCAAAAGTCACTTGACCATAGATGTGAGGGTCTGTTTCTGAACCATCAATTCAGTTCCATTGGTCTATGTGTTTGTCTTTATGCCAGTAATATGCTGTTTTTACCACTGTAGCTAGGTAATATGACTTAAAGTCTGGAAACAAGAGACCTCCAACTTCATTTTCCTTTTGAAGATGTTTCTGGCTACTCAGGACCCCTTACCCTTCCAAATAAATGTGGTAATCATGTTTTCCATTCATTTAAATAAATGCTGGTGGAATTTTTATTGGGATCGCATGGAATTTGTATATCAATTTGAGTAGAATTAACATTTAATGATATTTAGTCTTCCAATCCATGAGTGTGGAATGTTCTTCCAATTATTTAGGTCTTTTTTAATTTCTTTTAACAATGAATTGTAGCTTTCTGAATACAAATGATTTACATTGTTGTTTAAGTTTATTCCTGAATATTTGTGTTTTTTTTCTGTCATATTTTATTTTCACCACTCTTTTGACACTTTGAGTTAATTTTATTGATATAATCTTCATGTCTAGACTCTCTTCCAAGCCTCTTTCTCCTTTCTTTTCTTTCCAGGCTATAGCACACCCTTTAATATTTCCTGCAAAGCAGGTCTCTTGGTTACAAACTCTCTCAGTCTCTGTTTATCAGTATATATTCTAAACTCATCTTCATTTTTGAAAGACAATCTTACCAGTTATAAGATACTTCACTGGAAGTTTTTCTCTTGCAGTATCTTAAATATATCATACCACTGTCTTCTTGCTTCCATGGTTTCTGGTGAGAAATCAGCACTTAATCTTATTGGGTATCCCTTATATATTATGCATTGCTTTTCTCTTGCTGCTCTCAGAATTCTCTCATTATCTTTGGAATTTGACATTCTGATTAGTATGTGTCTTGGAGTAGGTCCACTCAGATTTTTTTTGGATGCGAGTATTTAATGCTTCTTGGACTAGGATATCTATGTCCTTCAATAGGGTTGTGAAATTTTCTACCATTATTTCTTCAAATATTCCTTCTGCCCCTTTTTCCTTATATTCACCCCTCTGAGACACCTATGACACATATGTTTGCACATTTCTTGCTGTTGTTTAGTCCCCTGAGAACTTGTTGAAGTTTTTCCAATCTTTTCTTCATCTGTTTTTCTGTATGTTCACTTTCAGGGGCCATTTCTTCAAGCTCACCAATCCTTTCTCCTGCCACCTCAAATCTGCTATTATATGATTCCAGTGTATTTTTTATTTCATTTATTGCCCTTTCATTCACACAAGCTCTGCTATTTTTCTGTGTATGCTTTCAAATTCGTTTTTGTGCTTACCCAAAGTTGTCTTAATATCCTTAATTTCTTTAGCCATCTCATTGAATTCATTAAGGAGATTTTTTGGAACATCTATGATTAGTTGTCTCAACTCCTTTATGTCACCTGGAGGCTTATCTTTTTCTTTAACTGGGCCATATCTTCCTTTTACTTGGTGTGGTTTGTAATTTTTTGTTGGTGTCTTGGCATCTGGTTTACTAGAGTATTTATTCTGGGTGCAGTTTTTCTCTTTAGTTTACAGCTTCCTGCCGTTTCTCCCTTCCTGGTTGTGTAGAAAAAGCCAAGGATGTTTTTGGTGCTGTAAGCTGGGGAGGCTCATTCTGCCCTCATTGCCCCAAGGACCAATGAAGTTTCTCCCAACTTTCTCCTTTGCCAGCGGTTGGGACAGAGCCACAGCTGTGTGGAATAATCCAGCTCATGCACGCCTAGACGGTGGTTGCCCAAAGAGATTGATGAAGCTTCACACCCCTTTCTCCCCTGCCTGGGTTGGTGATGGAGCTGCAAATGTGGGCAGCAATCTATGCAGTACAAGTCCAAGATGACCACAGTTGCCCAATAGACTTCTGTTTATCCATCATTTGCCAGGCAAATATACCTGCAGTTACCTGGACATGCTGGTGAAGGGCCTGGCAGCTTCCTCCTTGCTAGAGGTGGGGCTTAAGCCTAGGCTGGGGCTGTAGGCTGATCTAGGTGAAAGAAGCCAATCTCTACCATCCCTGTGATTTTCAGTCAAACTCAGTTCCCCTCATGCTGGTGGCAGAGTCAAAATGGTGGTTACCAGCCTCCTTCTGACTTGGACAGGCTCAAATTTTAGCTGTTCTTAGGGTTACACTTTATCCAGCTGAATTTACTAATCAGTAGCTGAAATTGGTAGCCAACTGTCTCTTCCTCCCGTTTTTGGGAAATGGCGCTTCCTGTCACAGAATAGCTCCTGGGGTGGCTTGTGCTGTCAAAGTAGGATGATCACCAGCCTCCATAGCATTGCTGGTAGTTTACTGGAGAGGCTGGCACAGCTCCCCACACCCCGTTTCCGATCCACCCAAGGTGGGCCTGGAGCTTATGCTAGAGTGGCAATCTAATCTAAATGGAAAGAAGATGGTCCCTACAAGCACTGTGATTTTCAGTCTGCCCCACCCTCCCTTGTCTCAGGTGCAGCATTAAGATGGTGGCCACCAGCCTCTTTCTGACTTGGACAGGTTCAAACTTTAGCTGTTCTTAGGATTATACTTTAGCCCACTGAATTTACTAATCAGTGGCTGAATTTGGTCCCCAAGCATCTCTTCCTCCCCCCATTTTTGGGAAGTGGAGCTTCCAATTCCAGTTGGGGAATAGCTCCCAATGTGGCTTGTAACTCCAATGGAGGATGGGCATTGCCCTCCATGGCTTGGAGAGCTCTACTTATGAATCTTTTCTGCAGATGTGCAGTCTCCTCCTTCCATTCTTTCAAGGATGTTGCAGGATGCACTTCTGGTCTCCTGGAGCCCCCAAACAAGTGCTTATGATAGCTCTGGGTGATTACTAACTGCCCCATAGCAGGAGCTGATTATAGCAAATCCTTACTCTGCTGCCATCTTGTTGGTTTTCTCTCCATGGATTTACTTTTTTATTTCTATTGAGTTACCATATATACAATCTAATATTTCCCCTTTTAGTCATTTTCAGATATATATTTATTCAATACTTTTAATTGTGTTTACAATGTTGTGCTACCATCATGACCATTCATTATCAATATATTTATAGGTGTATATGTATTTCACTGCTTTTTTATGTATGTTAGGTAAAAATTTCTTACTTTTTATAAGTTGGCTACATATCAAGGAGAGAGAAATAAGGTACATTTGTAGTTTACATTTCAGTAATATCCATATTTTTATAGACTTAGAGAATCTGTGTTAATTTATTATCAACTTTTCATCTACATATCAAAATAAGAATGCCTAAAGCATACAATGCCAATAATTGTGAATATTGCATGGATTTTGTAAGTAATAATTAGGTAATTATTAAAAAGTGTGGATTTTAACTTTAAATTTTTTGATACTTCAATTTTACATTTTTTGTGATTATGAATTGGGGATTTAGAACTAAAAAAATCTGGTACCCATTTATGATTTGATAAATGCTTGTTGGGTATTCTGTACATACTTAGTCCAGGAAAGCCTTGAGTGATTTTTATTTCTTTGAATATTATTACTCTTGAATGAACAACAAACTGCAACATAATTACATATCCATTTACATAGTATTTTATTCTTCTCAAAGGTCTTCCCTATCTAATCATAAATTTGAAACTCAGAATTCAATCACTGATTTAGTTAAAGGAGTATTAATGTCAAGTAAACATTGTTTGAAGGAAATAAGGAAACTTACAGGATTCATACCTAAAATCCATGGCTGTGTCAAGAAGAGAAATTAGGGATACTCTCTATCTAAAATCAAGAACTTAGAAAATAGGTGACACTTTATTCATGGTGAATGTTTATGGGGAAAATGCAATTAACATATAAAAGCACTATCTTTGACCCTGGAAATAGAGTTTCACATACTTATTAATTGGTTAAAATGGGACAATACATTTAATTAGTATTGAAATTAATTATGTATCAATTAATGCAGAATGAATGTTTATTTTGCTTTCCTAAATAACCCATGTAACCTTAGGTATTCCAGTGACCAAAAAAGCAAGATAAAACTGCCTCATGTGTCTCTTTCTTAGCTTTAACTACTGCTTTATTCTGTGGTTCATTCAAATACATGATTTTAATTAAAACACCTAAATAAATAAATATAAATCTGTTATAAAATGTCAAAATCTTACTGTCACAAGCAACTAAAAAAGGGGAATAATGCAAGCAATAAAAAAATTAGTCAATCAATTATATTGGCATCTTGCAGAAAGATTTTTCTTCTACTTATTAAATATATACATATCATTATGAAATTACATTATTTTTAACCTCATTCTAAAATTATTTTAAATTAGTCTATATTCTTTTAGTGATCAATGTTAAAACTTAACATATGTTTCTATATCACTAAGCAAAAACATGTATGAATTATTCTTAAATCTAATGAATTGTGTCTTTGTCAAGATATACAGCTGACTTTTCCAAGGTATTAGTTGAATATTGCATTGGAATTGGAAATGTTTAGTACCTAATAATATTATTTAAAGTTTTTAATTGCGTGATGGTGCATCGTCATTTCTATTAATGTGAACAATGAACACAGTGCTCTGAAAGATTTATGGAAATCATGGCATTAATCAGAAAACAATGTTTGTTAAAAACTAAATTTTTGAAACTAGAATCACATCAATTAAGCATAATTTCATAATATATGTACTATCATCATAATTCTCCATAAATATTTCTGATATTGACTTATGAATTTGATCTTTTCAGGTTAAATTTATGCATTTTTTTTGGCAGTGGATCATGGAAAAGAGGAATAGTATCACTGTGTTTATTCACTTGGGACTCCCAAAACAATCAGAAGAAATACTCTATTATTTATTATTTTTATTTTGTTACATTTTTATTTGGATGGGAAACTTACTTATAATGATTTCTATTTCATGCAGTCAATTGACCAACCTTTCTTCCTTTATTACTTCACACTCTGCAACCTTTGCTACACATCCACAGTGACACCCAAATTAATGACTGACTTACTAATAGAAAGGAAGACCATTTCATACAGTAACTGCATGATAGAGCTCTTTATCATTCACTTTCTTGTAGGCACTGAGATCTTTAACCTCACAGGGATGGCCTATGATCACTACGTGGCCATCTGCAAGCCCCTGCACTACACTGCCATCATGAGTAGGTGGAGGTCTAACGTGAAAATCGTAGCTTCTTATTCTGGAGTATTGGTCCACTCTACCAGTGAGTTTCTTCTCTCCATCTTCTTACCATTCTCTGGTCCCAATGAGATAGATCTCTACTTCTGTAATATGCTTCCTTTGCTGAAACTGGCCTGCACTAATACATACAAAATTGTTCTTTTCATAATTGTGAATTCAGGTCTGATTGCTTTGGCATTTTTTGTGATTATGGTGGTATCTTATTTCCTGATATTATACACCATCAGGGCTTATTCTGCAGAAAGCCATAGCAAAGCTCTTTCTTCTTGTGGTTCTCACATCACAGTTGTGTTTCTATTCTTTATGCTTGTTTTCTTTATTTACATTAGACCACCCATAACTTTTCCAGAAGATAAAATGCTTGCTCTTCTCTACACCGTCATTGACCCCAAGTTCATTCCTCTTAGCTACACTCTTAGAAACTTGGAAATTAAGAATACCTTGAGAAAAGTGTGGTGCTGTTGAGTTTCTGGAGAGAAGTAGCTTTATATATATATTTATATATATATATATA
>JAQZBX010014062.1:0-39060 GCA_029593785.1 Cabassous unicinctus | reverse complement strand
CAAACTCAGTGTGATGTAATTGAGGTAAAGAGTAAAAGAGAGTGTTATCTGTTTCAGATATTGGAGTAAGTAAAATTTCAAATAACTTCAGAAGGTAAATTAAGATAATTTTGACGTTATTGTCCCTAAATGACTAGTTCTAGATTATTTTTCTAATATTGTTCGTACACTCACAATAAAAATGAAAGACTAAATAAATACAAATGATTTTACTCCAAAAAAAAATAAAATAAAATAACATCGATTGTGTACAATGTCCCATCTTACCAAGAATAATCATAGGACTATAAAGGCTCATCCATATGATTCTCCTGAACCAGGGTCACTTGGTGGAATTTAGGTGTATCTTCTCAGGTTTTATAAGCCCTGATGGCTTCATTCATATGCCTGCTGCCTCGGGAGGGATGACTGGAAGGCTTGGCTCAACTGGTCCTGTCAACCAGACACATGCTAATGGCCACTGCAGTATGGTGGTCTCAGGGTGATCAGAATCCTTACATGTGGCTCAGTAATCCCAAAAATAGTGATCTGAGAGACAGGAAGTGGAAGATGCCAGTTTCTCACCTTCTGAGTTATAAACCAGCATTGTGAGTCTTGCTTCCTCTTCTACTGTCCACAGCAGTCACAGAACCCACCCAGTTTCAAGTGGAGTGAACACAACCACTCTTTCTACACAAGGTTCATCTTGGTAACAATTACACTCACCCAAGACCCAAATTTTCCCTAGTGATGACACAAATTTGCCACAAGCTGGGCCCCAAGGAGCATGGGCCTAATTGGACTTGTATTAATTACTGTGATCAGTAATTTGTCCCCTCAGAAACAGGTACAAGATAACATCACCCAAAGCCCCACTGTGATTCTCAGAGCCACTAAATATACAAGTCCCTGTGGGCTGAGCTGTGATCCCATGCACATCACTGTGGTTGTGCATGTTTTCAAGGAACCTCACTGCCTGTGTCCCACCCTAGCCTGGACTGTTTAATCACCACCAGGCGAGTCGGGGGTGAGGTCTGCATAGTAGCTGCATATATAGCTTTGCATTTTCTCCCTCAAACTTCCCAGATCTTTCCCTCACTCCAAATAGTAGCAGGATCCCTAAATAGTTAAATTACAAGCCCCTGTGACTAGTGACTGATCATTGGATCTTGAACAAGGATTCTAACCTGGTTTTCCAGAAGCCTGCCGTGGCATCTTTCTTCCCCAAACTACCTTATCATCCCTATAATTACCCCAATATTGATAAGCCCTTCCTGCTTTGCAGAAAACATCTGTTCCTTTGAGATCTGTTTCTTGACCTTTTGATGCATGAGCAATTTGCTTCATTCCTTGAAAAGCAACTCCTTTTCCCCTGCTGCAGGTTGACATGCCCCATAAAAGAAACCCCTCCTCTGGCAGTGAATGAGGATGTCAAGCCTGGGAAGTGTCATCTCTCCTCCTACCACCAATGATGTGTACTAGGCCAGGACTAGGCTTGGAACCATCTCATTTTCCCACTTCCAAAGATGAAGACCCCACATAACCTCCCTAAATAAATGTCATTACTCACCAAGCTAGACTTGTATGAGTCTTTCTTTGGTCTGACACATCCCTACCAGTTTAGCAGGAAGCTGTTATTTTTATACTCAGGACAATAATAAATTCCAGAGAGAGGACTTCAGGGATTTTTCCAGAATCCTATGTGGCCATATGTTGATTGCTGCTTCCAGGTGGCTAAGACCAGAATTTCCTACTTTCCCATCTTCATCACACCCAGTATTTTGTCAGTGACATTCCTGTGCTATAGTTATTCAAAGATGCTTCTCACCTCTTCATATTGCAGATTGAGATCCTCTTTCCAAAGAAATTTCCACATCAAACTCCTGCCTAGGCATGCAAGGGTCTTAACACTTTCAGACATTAATTTTCTCATTAAATACTCAAGAGTATCATTTATGAGGAAATAAAACATGAAAGGTATCATAACTAATTGAAAATTTTATGGAAATTCTTCGAAATGTAATTGTACTTTTCTTCCCTGATCAAACCTGGTATTGTTCTCTAAACTTTTTTTTTTTTATTATTTTATATTCCATTATCATTATTAAATTAAAATATGACTATGGATTTGGTATTATAAGATCATGATCCTCTTTCATAAATGTCCCTCAAAACAAAATACTTGTTGAGAGGCAGGACTTAAAAGAGATTGTAGTTATTCTTCTTAGTATCTTCATTTGTAAGATAACACGAGAAATTCATTAAAAAGAATTTCAAATACCCCTTAAATATCCATCTTTGCACAGCAATCCTGTGAAATGGAAACCAGACTGAGAAATAAATTGGTGAAAAAGTCTTTGGGCATGCTTATTTCAATAGCAAATTCACATCTTAATAATATGGGTTCATCTGTTTAAAACTATTCCAAAACCAGTTTAACTATGGAATTCTCACTGATAACCTTATAAGTAAAATTGCTTACCAAGTATAAAATATTAACAGAGTAAGGGTTTTTTTTGTTCCTTTAGTATCCTTTTTATTAGTTTGGAAATTTTAAAGAAGACAGGTCTATTGTTATATCAAAACAATTCATAGATTCTTATTTGGCTGTTTCTGTTATAGAAATTCCTCCATGGGTTTCTTACAACTATTAATAAAATAATACAGTTATTTATTTCATTAAAATATATACCAAACCTCCATAACTGGCTTTCCCATCCTCAGAAATCCCTGTAAACAAAATATCTGCCAAGTATTAAAAGCATTTTACAGTGGTTTGCCATTACTACTATCACCCTTATCACCAATGAACCTGCTGATATTCCTAAATAATAAATGAGGAAGAAGAGAAAGGTCTTTCTTTCAGTAGAATGCCCACCATCTAATGGAAAGGCATGATTGAGTTTGAAAATCATATTTTGCAAACATTATGGTAATAATTGTCTCTACCAAGAATTATCAATTCATGCTAAATCTACTGAGTAAAATTTGAGAAGTATCAAGATATTCATATAATCTCAAATATGTCCCTGCAAAATACTCATTACAAAAATGAAAGATAACTCTATGAAGAAGCCTGGTAGACTACAATTTAGCCCAAGGATCATGTTGCTATTACTAGTAATAGGACAATTGGACACTATGCACTCCCAGGGTCACCAATATGATATACAGGGAGAACATAGTATCCCTTCAGTGGTATTCCCACTAAAGATACATACCTATGTCCAATCATGTGGAAATACTAGAGAAACCCATACTGAGCATATCCCTCACAAATGTTTCTTAAAATCAAGGAAAGACATACACTGTTCCTCATTGAAGGATTTTAAACACAGGCCCCCCAGACACACTCAGCTGTCACCCCACAAACCAGGGATGTGAAAGTGTGGCCAGAACCAACAGATACTTGAGAACAAACTCTGGCCTGAAAGGTGGAGAACAAAACTAAGTCTGAGGGGAAACCAAGGAAGGTAGGCAATCTTGGAGATCAGACCAGGAACCAAGATCAGTTTAAGCAAAGCTTTTAATGAGAGAGAGCCTAGCAGATGGGATAAGTGTGGACAGAGTACAGCCCTGAGGGAGGGGGAGAAAGAGATTTTTATAGCTCACTCTGGGGCTACATTACAAAGGGCTAGGTTGTCATGATTCATTCCAGTCTTGTAGTTTCAGGGTCAGGATGTGATAACTCATATCAGCTTTGTAGTTCCGCCTGCATCCTAGGTGTTATCATCCCAGACTCTTTTTCTTTTTGCTGGGGAAAATGATGATGATTTGTATTCTGTAGCTACTTCCTGATGACTGGGCCATAGAGCTGTCTTTTAACTGTTGTCTTATGCCAGGGGTTGGTAGTGCTGAACTTGCTTTATGAGAAACATGTCACTGATGGCCTGATTGCTCATAGCATGAATGGTTCTGTGGATAAAACTTATTAGAAGTCATGCAAGGCAAGGCCTGAGGAGAAGGATTAATAAGATTAATATGAGATTGGGTTAGGAGGGATAAGAGAGTGGCATGAAGTAGAGAAGAGAAGTAAGAAAAAGCGCTCCAAGCCAGGAGGTGTTGCTTAGAATGTTTTCTCTGGCTCATTTGATGATGTTGATATTTTATTTTAGGTCTTTTAAGTTTTTGACAACCTGTCCAGAGGTGTTTATATAGAAACAGAAGGTTTCATTTAATGAGGCACAGGTTCCTCCTGTCTCAGCTGCAAGGATATCTAAGGCTTACCTATTTTGTAAGACAACACCAGCTAAGCTGTTAAAGGATTTTTGTTGATTTCCTATTGCCTGTACTGTGGAGTTCCAGGTTTTTTGGAGTGAGATGGAGATGTTAAGAAGTGCTCTTTTTAGTAGGGGAATGCCTGCAACGAAAGAGGGTGCAAAAGAGTGTCCTATACAAGTATTTCTTAGAATGGGGTTGTCCTGAGCATGATACCCCCATTTTGCAGGGCCAAGTGCTTACTGATTTCTTTCTTTAGTTTTGTAGAGTTAAAGAGGCTTCTTGGAAAGAGCCTAGGTTTGGAATTTGTCCCATGATAGGATCTGAGTGCTGTTGAGGATGTTTGCATCAATGTAGAAATTTATGAGGTCAATTAATAATGCCATCAAAATTGCTAAAGGCCACATTTAGAGGAATCAATTCAATTCAAGCTGCAATTAGGTCTCTTGAGGGCTGGGATGTCTGCAGCTGGAGGCAAGAGGCATGGAAAGAGTGTTAATGGTGTGTATAAGACTCACCCAGCTGCAGTTCTCCCAGTTGCACTGACGTCTGAGCAGTTCTTCCTGGTGGGTGACATCACTTCCCACATTGTAACCTGAGATTGAAAGACTGGTCATTGCTCTCTAGGAAGAGCTCTTTTAGGCCATTAGTTTCATTCTTATCCACAAATGTTGAACAAGCTATGTTTGCCTCTTCTCCCTTCCTTCTCTCTGCTGTATTGCATTTCCCCTAAAAATTTAAAACTATCTGTAGTACTCATACACACACAGTCTCATCACAGTTCATCTTTATAGTCAGATATCCATCACTGAGCTTTCACTGCATCTTTTCAAATACATGAAAAATTCTGGCCCAACAATGTTTCTGATGCATTTGCACTGCAGGAGGGTTTTTTGAAATCATGCACAGAGTTCTCACCTATAACATGTATGATATTTTTAGACCAACATACTCAGGTTTGCTAAAAAGTAATTTTATTTCCAAGCTTAATATTTATACCTAAAATTTATTAAGTGATCATTATGGGCTACCCATTTTGCATGTAGAAACATATTTTCTCTTAACAACAATCTTTTAGAATAGGTATGATTATTATTACCAATTACAGATAGTGAAAATGAATCAAAGAAAGCTTGAGTAGCATATTCAAACTAATGCAATGTGGAGCCTGGATGCAAACTTGGGTAATTTGATCCCAGAAACTGTGTGCTTAGGAGCTAGATTGGACACAAATTTTGCAGGTATGCACATTTAAGTGAAGAGGAGAGATTCCCCATGACAGGCAGGAGTGGGAGGACAATGCTTCAGACTGCTAAGAGAGGCACCAAAGGGGAATATGTCTCACTTAGACCTGAGGTTTCACACATAATAATTGTCCTTAGTACCCATGCAGGGCAGAATCCTTGAGGGCATATTCTCCTCATCCCCAAAAAAGGGAGACTTCAAACTGCGTTCTCATTTGGACGCATTCAGTGCCCAGTTTAGCTGCTTATCTTTTTCTGTTCTTGGGTTTAAAGAAATTTTTGTGGATTTGTTCTTTTTACCCAAAACAACTCCCACTACTTTGAGGCAGAATCTATTCCTGACTGATAAGTATGGGGCAAATATGGCTGGTAAAAGCAACATATTAGAGTCTTGATTCTAGGGAATGGGACAGACTGAGGAAACGAGGGGAGATTAAATTGAGACCTTGAAATGCTTGGTACACAGCGCTGGTAAGATTGCGAGTGCCTGAGGTCAGGGAGAGTTTTCTCAGAGAGCCAGGCCACATAGACAGTAGATTCAGGCTGCCTCAGGCTGGCAGGAGAGACCCTTCCTTTATGTCAGCATATTGTGTCCCCATGTTGTAGAGGGAACTGTCAGTGAGAAGAATGAGCTTACCAGAATTTCCATTGTCATTTCTCCTGCTACCCTACGTTTCACAGTGAAGTACTCAGGTCAATAAAAAGGAGAGAGTTCTCTTATTCTATTTGTGGAGAATACAATGAAAAATGTTTACAGAAAGAAGAGGAGAAAAAGGAGTCGCTATCATTAAACACAGTGGATAATGGTAAATCCAAGAATTTGAAAATCGTTAACTAGAAAATTACACTGAGAAAATGTCTTAGGAGAAATGGACAAGGATTCAATTTATACATTAATGAAGAAGAGGGGCAGATACAGAAACAAACAGCACAGGACAAAAGCTGACACAGAGGCAGCAGGCATTAGGAAAAGAAAGTGAGCAGCTGCTACCTCATGAGCTCTAAATCAACACATTCTGAAGCTCAGGGGAGCATCAGATAAAAGAACCCAAATTTCCCAATAAGGCCGAACCTTTTCATACTTTCTCTAAAGTTTCCTTCTTTCTGAGATATGATTTCTCTGTCTCTTGAGGCCTCTGCCTCAATTACAGAAATATTTCTGTCGCATTGGGTTGGTGTAGGAGAGATGTGTCAGCTCCAGAGGATGGGTCAAGGAGAACTCACTGAGCATTCAGAGGACTAACAGACCCATCTGAGCTGCTCAACTCTCCAGCAAACAGGACAGCAAGAGGGTAGCACAAGAGCCCATTTCCCAGTTTTCCCTGGAGTTTTCTGACTGGGAAGATTTTACCATGAGTTCAAATCACATGTTCAGTTTCCACATTCCATCCAACTTTACATGCTGCTTTCTCAGACTCTCCATTGTCAAGTTTTCTCTGAGCTTACCTGAGAATCTATAGGCTACAGGATTTGTCCCAGGCCCAAATCTTGTAGGAGCTGAATGTTTTTTATTCCCAAGGAGATTTCCCATAATGAGCAGGAGTAGGATGACAATACTCTCTGTTATGAGAAACACAAAGAGGAAAATGTCGCAATGTGTAGATACCAGTGTGTCTCTGAGAAGTGTCTAGGACAAAACTATTATTCTTAGTCCCTAGATAGGGGTGAGCCTCTTGTCTCATTTCCTTGTTACCGAGGCAAAACATGTCTCACACTCCAGTTTCACTCTGAAGCACTCAGCATGTGTTGTTTTTTAATTAATTAATTTTTTTTATTTTAAAAGAAGCTTAGATTACATAAATGTTGCACAAAAATTACAAGGATTCCAATGTTCCCCACCTCCCACACCTCCCATAACATCCCACATAAAAATATTTCATTTTTGTGGAACATCACCTGCAATGGATATACACATCCTGGGGCTTGGCCATTAAGCATGGACCATAGTTCACATTGTAGACCACACTCTCTCCAACACAGTTCTGTATGTTATATGCTGTGGTAAAAAGGCCTAAATCTGTCAGAGTAATTCCCAAGTCCTGAAAATGTCCTTGTATTACAACTGCTTTTCCATTCCCTGCCCTGAAAGCATCCAGTGGCCACTGGCTGCACGTCACTGTTGTAATTTCTTCCATTGCTTGAATCACAATATATCTACAACAGAATACATGTGAGTCCACTCTAGTCTATAGCTCTTCCCCTAGTCCTGAGGAGTTTTGGATGCTGCTGTCCACTCCACTTCCAAGTGAGAGGGGGCTTATATCCCATGGATACGATGGATGGGATTATCATTCCTGCAGCTGCAGACTCCCTCCATTCCCTGGGATGGCTGTTGTCCATCATCATCTCCTCACCAGGTGACTTGGGTGGGTCCATTGAGCTGTAGAGTAGGAGTTGCAGTTCCACTGAGATTCCAGGCACAGCTGGAACATGGGCAGGCCAAAGGATCCAGTCTCTGGAAGTACAAATACAAACTCTAGCATAACATATAGGTTGGAATAGAAGGGACTGATGGACCATGTGCAGAGCGGACTTATTTGAGCCCAACTCTGTCACTCTCAGGAGCACAGATTCCAAAGTATAGCCCACTGATAAGGCATCAATCTCTGGAGCTATTCCCCTTATATAGGACCTGGGTGTCTCCAGAGCTCTCAGGAGCTGCTCTGTGTGGGGTGATATCCACTTTGGTTTTCTATGAGATTCTCCTGAAGTGTGCATACGTGTTACATCTGGAATGACCTCCCAACTCTCTTTGAAGTCTCTTAGCCACATGAACTCAATTGTCTTTACCTTTTCCCCCTTTTATTCAAGGTCTTTTTACAGTCATATTGCCAGTTGGCACTTGGTGTTAATCCCTCATTGCCAGGAGGCTCATCCCTGGGAGTCATGTCCCATGGTGGGGGGAAGGTAATGCATTCATATGCTGAGCTTCATTTAGAGAGAGGCCACATTTGAACAACAAGGAGACTCTCAGGTGGCAACCCTTAGGCACCCCATAACAATAGGCTAAGTGTCAATTACAAGAGCAAGGACTTGTAAGGCTAGTCATCAATAAGAAGTACCCATTAGTGGACCATCCTCCTTTGCCAGACGCTACATCTGCACTCGGGAACTATTGCTGCTCTCTTGGAGAATGTGGCAGAGCTCTCCAGGCTGGGAATTCAGTATTCCCCCATTTATTGAGTGATTGACCACCCACTATGACTGTGCCCCACCCCTTGATCATTTGGACAATTTATATATCTTTCATGTATATTCAGATGAACTTCCTCCCATAAATCCCCCATCCCAGACACTCCCCACAAATGATCTTCTGCAGCCCCCATTGTAACCCTTCTGTGATCTAAACATTCATTGAAGATGAAGCCCATGTAATAGCCAAATATAATTAATAAGAAAATAAAATAATAATGAAAAGCTAAAATGTAAGAGATAAAATACATGGAAACTCAGAAAAAAAAATAAAAATAAAATATAATTAAAGCATTGGGACATTCTAAAAATAGGAAAAAAAACAAAAAAATAATGAAAATTATTAATTTTTTTCCTTTTATCACCGTATTATCGGGTGTCCAGTCTGTACAATGCTACCTTCCCCCTCTCGCTCCCCAGTGTCTCCCAAATTTTCATTTAATTTTCAAAGAAGTGTTAGGTCACAGCAAAGTCACAACAGAATACTAGAGACTCTCATATACCCAACGTCCTCCCCCTTTCCTCACCCCATATTAAAACTTTTTTATGTCAATGGTAGCAATGTTATAAATGTTATATTGATAGTGAAACATAGCTATTAAACATTGCCAATGGTTTACAGTATATTATACAATTTAGACAGTACAGTTTAATAATTCTTGATGATATTTACCATGTCCTCTGTCCATTACTGTAAGGTAATTAAAAACATTTCCCCTGACCACAAAATACCCTGTTTGATCATTTCTGTTCCTTTCTTCCCATCCTCCTGGGGTACATGACACCCCCTTGTCTTGACTCATTGGATGACAAGATTCATAGTTACATGCAACAAGAGGTCTTGACATGCTGATTATCCTCCACTGTTAGGATCCACCATTGCTCCTGAAAGGCACCCACCTGTCTTTTTCAGGGTGAATTGGTCATCCCAAACATGGGGGTCCATCTCCTTCCCACTCACTGTTTGGGTATCCACTCCCCAACACAACACATTATGATAGGATGAACACTCACACACTCCCCAGAAGCCTAGTCCAGATGCACCCTGTCTTCAATGCCCCCCCAAACTACACCCTAACCCAGTGACAATACCGTGTCATATTGTCATAAGAGCATTCCCACTCCTGCACTTTCAACCTCATACCCACAAATCCCATGTTCACCTAGTCCCTTTCTCATCTCTCCCCCCAGTATCCTGGGTATTCTAACTCACCCTTCCTAATCTACCCACATGTCAACCCTGCACCAGCAAACCCAGTAATATCACTACACACCTGTTCTATCCTTCAATATGCAACTATATTCTATCCCTTTACAATAGATTATGTCCGTCTGGGTGATGGCTCACAACCTTCTCTTCTCTTTCTCTCCCTTTTAACCTATCTTTCAGACAATGGTTCTCAGAGACTGCTCACTTTTCTCAATTCAAATCAGTGAGGTCATATACTGTCATCCTTCAATGCCTGGTCACAAGATTCATCCAAGTTATTTTGTGTGTTAGCACTTTATTCCTTCTTACAGTTGAGTAATATTCCATTGTATGTATGTACTACATTTTGTTTATCCATTCATGTGTTAATGGGCACTGGAGCTGATTCCAACTATTGGCATTTGTGAACAATGCCATTATGAATATTGGGGTGCATATATCTGTTCTTGTCTTTGCTTTCAATTCTTCTGGGTATATACGCAGCAGTGGAATTCCTGGTTCATATGGAAGATCTATTATTAGATTTCTGAGGAACCACCAAACTGTCCTCCACAGTGGCTGGACGATTACACAATCCCACCAGTAGTGGATGAGGATTCCTATTCCTCCACATCCTCTCCAACACTTATAGTCTGCTGTGTTTTTAATAGTCAACATTCTGATGGGTGTAAGATGGTACCTCATTGTAGTTTTGGTTTGCGTTTCCCTAACAGCTGGTGATGTCGAGCATTTTCTCATGGGCTTTTTAGCCATTTGTATTTCTTCCTTGGAGAAGTGTCTTTTCAGGTCCCTTGCTCATTTTTTAAATGGGTTGTTTGTCTTTTTATTTTGAGGTGTAGGATTTCTTTTTATATGCAGGACATTAGGCTCCTATCAGATATATGGTTGCCAAGTATTTTCTCCCATTGGGTAAGCTGCCTTTTTATTTTCTTAATAAAAACCTTTGAGGTGCAGAAATTTTTAATTTTGAGGAGATTCCATTTATCTATTTTTTCTTTTGCTGCTTGTGCTTTGGGTGTGAAGTTCATGAAAACATTTCCTAATACAACTTCCTGTAGATGCTTCCCTACATTATCTTCCAAGGTCTTTATGGTTTTGGCTCTTATATTTAGATCTTTGATCCGTTTTGAGTTGATTTTTGTATAAGGTATGATATGGTATTCCTCCCTCATTCTTTTGGATATGGATATCCATTTCTCCAAGACATTGTTTCCCAACTGAGTGGGCTTAGTTAAGGAGGCCATTCTCTCCCAACTGAGTGGGCTTGGTGGCCTTTTCAAATATCAGATGACTTTATATCCGAGGATCTATATTAGAACTATCAATTCGGTTCCATTGGTCAGTAGGTCTTTCCTTGCGCCAATAAAAAGGCAGCTTACCCAATGGGAGAAAATACTTGGCAACCATATATCTGATAGGAGCCTAATGTCCTGCATATATAAAGAAATCCTACACCTCAAAGTAAAAAGACAAGCATGTCATAAGCATGTGATCTTTTTCTTTCATTCTGTTTATATGGTGTATAACATTGATTTGGTTTTGTTATATTAAACAATGCTTGCATACCCAGGATGAAACCCACTTGGTCATGGTGTATAATTCTTTTGATATGTTGTTGAATGCAATTAACAAGTATTTTCTTGAGGATTTTAGCATCTAGGTTCATTAGAGAAATTGGTCTGTAATTTTCCTTTCTTGTGATATCTTTGTTTGGTTTGGTATTAGGTTAATGGTGGCATCATAGAATGAATTAGGCAATAATCCTTCTACTTCTTTGTTTTGGAAGAGCAGGATTGGCATTAGCTCTTTCTGGAATGTTTGGTAGAATTCAGCTGTGAAACCATCTGGTCCTGGGCTCTTCTTATTTGGGAGGTTTTTCGTGACTGATCTATCTCTTTACTTGTAATTGGACTGCTGAGTTCATGAATTTCTTCTTTCGTCAATGTAGGCTGTTTGTGAGTTTCTAGAAATTTGTCCATTTCCTCTAAATTATCATTCTTGTTGGCATATAATTTTTCAAAGTATCCTCTTATGATACTCTTTATTTCTATGGGGTCAATAGTGATGTCCCCTTGCTAATTAATTATTTTGTGTATTTGCATCTGCTCTTTCTTTTTCTTTATTAGTCTTGCTAAGGGTTTGTCAATGTTATTGATCTCCTCGAAGAACAAGCTTTTTTTTAAAAATTTTTTTCTAGTCCTTTCTTATACTCTCTTTCATTTAAATCTGCCCTAATCTTTGTTATTTCCTTCTTTGTACCTCCTTAAGTGTTTGTTTTTTGTTTTCTTTTCCCATTCGCACAAGAGTGCAGTCAGGTCTTCAATTTTAGCTCTTTCTTCTTTTTTATTATATGTATTTATGGCTATGAACTTCCCTCTCAGGACAGCTTTGGCTGAATCTCATAGGTTTTGATATGCTATGTTGTCATTTTCATTAGTTTCAAGATAGTTACAGATTTCTTTTGTGATTTCCTCCCTGACCTACAGTTTATCAAAGAAACTGTTATTTAACTTCGATATCTTTGTGCCTATTCTTTTCCTCTGTCACTTAGTGATTTCCAATTTCATTCCATTCTGGGCAGAGAAATTACTTTGTATAATCTCAATCTTTCTGAATTCATTGAGCGTTTCTCTGTGGCCTAGCATGTGGTCTATCTTGGAGTATGACCCATGTGAACTTTAGAAGAATGTAAATTCTTTTGTATTTGGCTGTAGTGGTCTGTATATATCTATTAGGTCCAGGTCCTCTAATGTATTGTGCAGAGTCTTTGTTTCTTTATTGATTCTCTGTCAAGATGTTGTGTCTAATGGTGATAATGCTGTATTACGGTCTCCCTCTATATTTGCAGAGGCATTTATTTCTCCACTTAGTTTTTCCAGCGTTTGCCTCACGTATTTTGAGGCACCCTGATTACGTGCATAAATGTTTATGTTTGTTCTCTCTTCTTGAGCGATTACCCCTTTTACTAATGTATATTGTTCATCTTTGTCTCTTACAATAGTTTTGCATTTAAAGTCTGTTTTGTCTGATATTAGGATAGCTACTCCTGCCCTTTTTTGGCTCTAGTTTTATTGTAAAATTGTTTTCCAGCCATTCACTTTCAGCCTCCTTGTTTCCCTGCGTCGAAGGTGGGTTTCTTTTAGGCAGCATATAGATGGATCATATTTCTTCATCCATTCTGACAATCGGTGTTTCTTGAATGGTGAATTTAATCCATCAACATTCAGTGTTATTACTCTCAACAAATTTCTTACTTCAGCCATATTTTCTTTGGGTTAATGTATGTCATATATTGTTTTTGATTCTGTTTTTGTCTTTTTATTTGTTTTTAAACTCTCCTCCATCTCTCTCTCCCTTGTTTTTTCCTTTCAAATTGTAGAACTTCCTTTAGTGTTTCTTGAAGTGCAGGTTTGTTATTGGCATTCTTTCTTAATTGTTGTTTATCTGTGAATATGTTGGACTCTCCATCATTTTGGAATGCCATTTTTGCTGTGTAGAGAATTTGTGGCTGGAATTTTTTTCTTTTAGTACTTTGAGTATGTCATACCATTGTCATCTTGTCTCCATAGTTTCAGATGAGAAATCAGCACTTAATCTTATTGTGCTTCCCTTGTATGTGATGGCTCTCTTTTCTCTTGCTGACTTGGGTATTTTCTCTTTGTCTTGATCATTGGACATTTTGACAAGTAGATGTACTGGAGTAGGCCTGTTAGGATTTATACTGTTTGGGGTGTTCTGTACTTCCTGGACATGTACATCCAGCTCCCTCAGTAGCATTGGGAAGTTTTCAGCCATTATTTCCTTGAACACTCCTTCTGTTCCCTTTCCCTCCTCTTCTCCTTCTGTGATGCCTATAAAGCGTATGTTTGCGTGGTTTGTTTTGTCGATTAAATCCCTGAGTCCCAGCTGGAATTTTTCTATCTTTTTATTTATCTGTTCTACTATCTGTTTGATTACAGATGCATTGACTTCCACATCACTAATTCTTTCTTCTGCCTGTTCAAATCTGTTGTTATTTGAATCCAGAGTCTTTTTTATTTCTTGCATTGTGCCATTGATCACCATCATATCTGTTATTTTTTTATGTATGTTTACAATTTCCTCAATATTTTCTCCACGTGTCTTCTTAATATCCTTAATCTCTTCTTTCACCTCATTAAGTTGGTCCATGATATTTGTTTGGAAAGCTTTGATTAGTTGTTCGAGGTTCTGCATCTCTTCCTGGTTTTTAGTTTGTTCATTGGACTGGTCCACGTCTTCCTGTTTCTCAGTGTGGTTTATAATTTTTGTTGTCTTCTTGTCATCATTTTATCTTGATGTTTTTTTTCTGTTGATTAGCTTCTCTCTCTGCTCTAGAGTTTTATTTCTGGTGGTTCTGTGTGTGTGTTAAGTTTTCTCTTTGACACTTTTTCTTCTTATTTTATGTCCTTGCTTCTTTCTATGTACCCTTGAAGGCAAAAGATTAGGTGCAGAGGAATCAATAGATGTGAAAAAGGAAGATGGATAACTGTAATATTGAAAAAAAATTAGAAGAGAGGCCGTATAAGATTTAGTAAAATGAATATTTAACTCATGTAGGCAGTGTAGAGTAATAGGAAAAAAATGGAATACCTACAGTGGACTGAGAAACAAAATGGAAGAAAATATATATAATGATTTAGAAGGCTAGAATGATGAGGAGATAGTGAAAGAGTAAAGAAAGGGCTGAATGGAAAAAGTTAATATTAATAAAAAATGAAGAAAACAGAATAGATAAATAGAAAATGACACCCTTGAAATTGTGGGTTAATGAGAAAACGTGGTATGTAAGAACCACAGCAGAAAGCAGAAGGCAGAAAGATGAAGGAAGGAAAAGACATAGCATTAGAAGACAAAATCAATGTAGACAGAGAATGGGAAATCACTGAAGAAGAAGTACATCAAAGAAGAGAGAAGCTAGCTGCCTCTATTTTAAAATTTAAAAAAAAAAGAAAGAAAGAAAGAAAAAAGAAGGGGGGAGGAAAGAGAAAAGAATAGTAAGAGACAACAAATCAACAAAGAAAAACCAACCAACCACACAAGCAAGCAATGTAACAAAGCTAAAGAAGAAGAGTGTTCCTTCTTGGGCCGTTGTGGAACCTCTCAGCCTGCTTGTGTTCATCATTCAATTGCCCTGCGAAGTTCTATCTGCAGGTTTTGAGGCAGATTTTAGCCATTACACTAAATTTAAAAAGAATTTTTTTTTTATTTTTTAAAGTGACTGTCATCATTTTTTTTGGCAAAATAAGGGACCCAAAAGAAATCTTCCTCTAGACCACCCCATTCACAGAGGGGACCCTAACTAGGCTCATGGAAACTAATCAAGCACTTTCTACTTCCTGGCCTCCCCAGGGGAATTGCAGCTTTGGTGCTCGCCAGTGCAGAATGATAAAATTGGCTGACTCTGCCCCCTCTTGAGCCAAGCCTCAGAATCACCTGGGCTTTTGGGTAAATCAGGCTTCCTCAGTAGATTCGCCTCTTCCCTCAGCCTGTCACTGCTTCAAGCCAGCTCTGCTCCCCAAACCTATGAGGGGGTCCAGGCAGCGAAATCCACAGAAAGGAAACCCCTCTCCACCTTCTGTCAGATCCCTCCCACTCTCGGAGAATGCTCCCTCTCACTGGGTTGCCAGTGAGGGTTGGGGTGTATCCCTAGGCAGCTAGGTAAATCAACCTTCCTCAGCATATTCACCATTCCCCTCAGCTTGGTGCCACTTCAAGCCAGCTATTTTGTTCCTCAAAGCTGGGGGTACCAGGCAGCCAAACCCACAGAAAGGAAACCCCTCTGGGCCCTCCACCAGAAACCTCCCACTTTTAGAGAATGTTCCCTCTCACTGCTCCCTCTCTCTGGGTTGCAGGTGGGAGTCACAGCTCAAACCAGCCTTTTTCCCTGACGGTAGGGCTCAGCCATCTGTGTTAACCACTACAGGTAGGGGAGAAATGAATCTCTTCTGAGCAATCTGTGCCATCCAACTCCCTCCAGAGTGATGTCCCCAAGGTTCTTGCTCCGTGTGCCCCTAGCACAGACCACTGGGCAGGAACCTGCCCCAACCAGCTGTCCTCAGAGAGCAAGTCAGCAAGTGCCCTCCTAAACCGATGCCATCTTGCCTCCCCCCATGTGGTTTTAGATGACCATTTTCTCTGTCCTAAGACTCAGAGACTGATTTCCATGACTGCAAATTTTGTGTTTCCCATACCAAGCCCCTTTTTTAGAGTGTCAGATAGCATTGTGGAAAAAATTTCTGGGGAAAAGCTGGTTCTGGGTCTTTGGATATGGGGAAGGGAACAGGCAAAAAAAGACCTTGCACAGTCAGTATTAATGTTTGGGCATGAGTTGGATGTGTGTGTATGCAGAGAACCCACATCTGTTTTGATTAAGAAGATGGCAGTCCACAGGCTGTCAGGACAGACCTGTCTCAAGAGGCTAGCAGCTATGAGCCACTTTACTGGAGATGGGGCCTGTACTTGAGCAGAGGGAGCCTGGATAGGCATTGTTATTAATTTTTACTTCCATTTATCTTCTCCAACCTCAACTCACAGCTAATCCATGGGACAGGAACAGAAGATTCCTTCCTTTATGTTATGGTTTCTTAATCTCAGCCCTTTTGACATTTGGGACCAGATTATTCTTTTGCTATCTTCAATATTAGAGGATGTTTTTGGCAATCTTGTTAGCAGAACACCAAATACCTATCCACATGACCATCCCCGTCAGCTATAATAACAAAAATATCACAATACATTGTGAAAAGTTCTCTGGAGCAAAATTGCTCTGGCTGAGCACCACTGCTTTATGGAATTTGAGGGATGACACAAATTATGATAAAACACATAAAATAAAGAGATAAATGCCAGGTGCTAGGTATTTTGTATGTGTGCATATTTTGTTAAAGTATAGATCAAAGGTGAAATCCATACTGCTTTTTAGAGACAATGTTAGAGTCAAAGCCAGGTGTAAGTTTCCAAAACAAGAGAGAAAATAAAACCTATCCAGATCAGCTTCTAAGGGGCACCTTGTGAGCACTGGGATGACCAAAATTTTGATTGTATAATATGTCAGCTTGGTGTGAACAGTTAAATAAAAATATGTGATGGTCCACCACTTACTGTATGTGTGAGCTTAGGTAAGTTACTAAGCCTCTTTGCCTCAAAGTTTAGGCACTATTTACTTGTTGACTGTTTTTATGTTTACTCTTACTTCCATTGATGTTTCCTGGGAAACATTGTTCAAACTCATACCCTTATTCCTACCAACATGTTAAGACTGAAGATCCCTTATTCTTGGCCATAAGGACCAACTGAAAATGTGTGAGGCTAGGCCACTCATGCACCATAAATAAACTGGTCCTAAAGAGAATGAGAGTAAGAGAGAAGCAGAGGGAGAAACATAAAGACAGAGAGACTGAGACAGCAAGCCAATGGCAGGGAGAGGACACTGGTTAGTGGGAGAAGATGAGGGCCTAACAACTACTTGGAATAGCCATAATCAATTTAGATAATGAGAGTATTAGTGTCCAGTCTTACTTCTTCAATAGGACAAAGACATTCTACAATATCCCTTAATTTTAACATTCTCCAAATTATACTGTACCTCACTTCATGATGCCTTGCACTGTTACAGGAGATAGCCTCACATATTGAGGAAAATGACAAAGGATAAACCTTCTCATCCAAGGGATATGTAGAGTAAGATAGACTCATCAACATCTAGAGGACAGTAGGATTGGACAACACCACTTTCCTCCTCTTATGTGACTAAAGTTCAAATATAATCCCATTTCCGCTGATCCCTGTGTGTTTGAGAGGTGTTGCCCCATGAATGATTTTGATTTCCAGGTTCCTGACTGCCTCCAAACCTGCATATCAATTTTTATGGTTGGGGGTTGAATCATATTCCCAAAAAGTATATTCAACTTCTGAGTCAATGGTCATATTGATGCAGACCCATTTGTAAACAGGACCTTTGAAAATGTGATTATTGGTTAAAATGTGGACTCATTTGTGAATGGGATCATGGAAGATCTTATTTAGGTGAGTCCCAATTGAATCAGGTTGTGTCTTAATCTATATTACTGGAGTTCTTAAAGGCAGAGGGAATTTTCACACAGTCCATCAGTAGAAGCCATAAGTGAGTGGAAATCAGAGGAGGAGACTCATGAAAGAGAGAGTGTGGATTTCTGGAATGCAAGAGAAGGATCTCAGAGTAATCAAGTCTTGCCAATATCTTGATTTCAGACTTGTAGTGCCAAAAAACATGAGTCAATAAATTACTGTTTGTGGTATGTGTCTTAGCCTTGACAAGCTAAGACATTTTCCTTCTCACAACTCCAGGGTTCTCTTGACAAAGTAAACTTGGTGTCACTTACTTCATTTTTTAGGTCTACAGAGATTTTTAAGTCTGTTCTCTTCTAGATTTAAGTCCTTCAGCTGAGGAAGATTCCTGAGAATAGAAGAAAACTTTTGACACCAGGCATCAGTGTATTCAAAAGTTTTCAAACTTTAAAAGAGACATAAAGTGGCAAGTATTCTTGGATATCATTGCTATTGGGAGAGGGAAGCCTAACTTCAGTTGCCACAGGCAGCATTAGCCTCAAGGTGAAATATTTCTATTCCCCAATCTTTTCTCTCTAGAAGAAAACTTAGAATCAAGCTCAAGTCACAGTCCCTGGCTGTGTTCAGGTTCAGGAGTCCTCTTTCTAGCCAAATAAATTTAGGGGTGTATTCAAGGCTAGGAAAGGCTGGGAGATGAACTCATCTTTGGTAACCAGACCTTGGACTGGGGTAGACAGATGATAAAGAGGCAGGTCAGATGCATTGCTATACAGAGCAGAGTGGTGGTTGGGAGAAGGATGGGACTCAAAAGGTTTCCTGTGATCTGACAGGCAGAAATGTCTCCTTTAGCTCCAGGACAGACTTTGTCCAAGCAGGCAGTGGAAACTGGGCTATTGATGGGAACTATGTGAGCAGAGGGATTTATGAAGATGATTTTCCTACATTATCTTCCAGGTTGCATCTTTTATATTTAAATCCTTCTACCATTTTAAGTTAATTTTTGTATAAGTTTTAAGTTACAGGTACTCTCTTTCTTTGGGATATGGATATCCAGTTCTCCCAGCACCACTTTTGAAATAGTCTGTTCTGTCCCAGCTGGGTGGGCTTGACAACCTTGTCAAAAATCACTTGACCATAGATATGAGTATCCATTTCTGAGTTTCTGAGTTTTATGGTTGCATCTTTTATATTTAAATCCTTCTACCATTTTAAGTTAATTTTTGTATAAGTTTTAAGTTACAGGTACTCTCTTTCTTTGAGATATGGATATCCAGTTCTCCCAGCACCACTTTTGAAATAGTCTGTTCTGTCACAGCTGGGTGGGCTTGACAACCTTGTCAAAAATCACTTGATCATAGATATGAGTATCCATTTCTGAGTTTCCAATTTGTTTCCATTGGTTAATCTGTCTATCTTTATTCCAATACCATGCTGTTTTTGCCACCATACCTAAGTAATGTGCTTTAACGTCAGGAAGTGAGAGTCCTCCAAATTTGCTCTTCTTTCTAAAGAGTTTTTGGCTCTTCATGGCCCCTTACTCTTTAAAAATAAATTTGATAATTTTCTTTTCCATTTCTGCCTAAAAGACTGCCTAAAAAATTATTCTGTGAATCATTTTTTTTGTGGAATTGACACCTTAATGATATTTAGTCCATGAACACAGAATATCCTTCCATTTATTTATGTCTTCTTCAGTTTATTTTAGCAATGATTTGCAGTTTTCTGAATATGAGTCCTTTATGTTCTTGCTTAAGTTTATTTCTAAGTATCTGTTTCTTTTAGTGACTAGTATATTGAGTTTTTTCTAATTTCCTCCACAATTGCTCATCAGTAGTGTATAGAAATGATCTTGTATCCCACCACTTTGCTGAACTTATGTATTAAAATAGTTTGGCAGTTCCACAAGAAGATGAATATAGATCTGCTATATGATCCAGTAATCCTGTTACTAGGAATATATTCAGAAGAACTGCAAGCAAGGATAAAAACTGATATTTGCACATCAATGTTCTTAGCATGATTCATACTTTCTAAAATAAGGAACCAGCCCAAATGTCCATCAACTAATGAATGGTTAAACAAATGTGGTATATACACAAAATGCAATACATATCAGCTGTAAATAAATGAAATCAGGATGTAGATGATAACATGGATGAGCCAAGAGGATATTATATTGAGTGAAATAAGTCAGGGACAAATATTATATGGTCTCTCTAATATGAACTAAACATGATGAGTAAACATACAGAGGTAAACACTAGAACATAGTTTTCTTGGAAAGAGAAGGTAGGTTGAGATTGGGTGATGATTAATATATATATAGTATTATTAATAAGGTTAATTGAAAATATGTGGAAATTGATAGAATTGAGAATAACACATTATCATGGTATAACGCTGCTGATTTATAAATGTGATTGTGGGTGAAAGTGTTAGTATGTGGGAGTAAATGTAAAAAAAAAGAAACTACACAATAATCTACAGTATGCATAACAGTGATTTCTATTGTGGGTAAGGAATTTGGTTAATAATATAAATATAGGAAAGCTTATCTTTTACAAAGTGCTAAGAATATGGAGATACATGGGAAAAATGCATATATATGGATGATAGTTAACAGTAATATTGCAATATTTTGCAGAAATGGCAAGAAGATTTTATTTCAATACTAAGTGACAACAATAGTAGTGGATATGGGAGTATGGGAGTTTTCCTTTTGGAATAAGGAAAAGCTTCTAAAATTGATTGAGTTGATGACAGCACAACTCTGTGATGAAAATGGGAGTCATTGGGTGTACACATTTAATGGATTGTTCAAAGCATGGGATTTTATAACACAAGGAATCCAGTGGTAGATGATTGACAGTGGTTAATAGGAAAAATATGAGAAAGTTTTCTTCTGAATGATTACAAATATATAAAACTAATATAGCGTAATAATCATTGTGTGGGTTGGGAGAAAATATACCAAATGTAAGATAGGGACTATAGTTAGTAGTATTTTGACTATGCTTTTTCTGATTCTGTACAACAATTAAAGTTGGTGGTGGTGAGCAGATGTATGGGAGCCTTGTATGATGATATGCATGTTAGTTTTGTCATTTCATAAATTTTACCAGATATTTATTTTTATGTATATTCATGTACAAATGATACACTTCAATAAATTTTTATTTTAAAAATAATATGATTATCAATTCTAGAAGTTCCAATAATTGATTAAGTACAAGTGTGCTCCTATTGCATCTTCACCAATGTGGCATCCCTTTTTTTTCATTCTCAGGAATTCATATTGGGCACTAGGATATAACCTTAAATGCTGAAAAGGAAGTGAACATATTTCTTTGTTGATGCTGGAAAATATTTCTTAAACTCATGAAGTCTGTCAGTAAAAACAAATCATCTTACTTTAGTTTCTGTAGACAATTTAGTTCTTCCTAGGTTTCATTAATAAATTTGCCATTCTATTCAGTAAAGTTTTATTCAAGTGAGGCTGTTTCTCAGAAACAGGAGAGAGATTGTCTCAAGAGAAACAGTAGCATGATGGCTAATAAATCTTTTGAAGAGACAAGTTGGAAAGGCATGACTCTAAGCACCCCAAGAGTAGTAAGTGAAAACAATTATAGCCCTGAAGCTATATGTTCCTCAGCATTTTGCCTGTGTATATTGTCATGGAGGGTCACCACAGAAACTGTGACCTTCCCTGCATTAGACTGACACATTATGGTCCATTGAAGGGCTCAGCCATGGCCACATTGCCATTTCTCTATATTAGAAAGATTATTTTCTTAAGGATCCCATATTCTGAGGATGCAGGCCTGAAGCCTTAATCAGGAGTGAATGACAAGAGTGGACCTGTGTCTGTTCAGATTGTATATGCTTCAAGATGATGATGTCTACTTCCTGAGACATCATACCAAAAGTAATGAGTCTCTGCCTTACAAAAGGATATGAAAGTATTTTCCCGTGAACACTTTGAATTAGACCAAAATATGTTTTGAGAAAAATTTTATCCTCACATCTAAGTACTCTATGAGAGTTGACAAGTATCAGTAATGAGGAGGAATCCCAGAATATGAATCCTTCCCTGATGTGAGACAACTGCAGAGCAGAGAACTGGGGAGGGGTCCAAGAGATGCAGCAATCAAATTTCCTAAAAGGAGACTATGACCAAGAAGGGTTTGTAGTTCTGGAGAATGACATTTTGCCTCCTAAAGCATTCTGACAGGAGGTATTTCATGAGAATGTTAGCCAATTACTAGCTGTGTAAGCAGGGACTAGTTACTTAAACCTTCAGTGATTCAGTTTCTGCATCTATAAAAATTAATATCAATAGTATCTAGTCATGTTGGTGAGGATTAAACAAATGAATGTAAATAAAGTATATGGAAGATAGCTTGGTATTTGATAAGTACAACATACTTGTTAGCAACTATAATACAGTAATTATGACAATGTTTGTAGGAGGAAAGAGACTCCAAAATGCCCACTACATAGTTTGTAAAGTCGTTGTTAAGAGGAAATTCTCCCAGGGATAGACAGTTTGGGTATGACTCCCTACTAGCCTCTCTGCTGTCCATTTTAAATCTGATAACCTATCTTCAGTTTCTACCCACCCCAATCTGGTGCAAATTTCAAGATCCATCTCAACCCTAACAACAACTACACTCAGCTGTGGAACCAGCCATTGGGAAGTGGCCTGTTTCTCATACCCATTTTATCCACACATTAACTGAATTCTGCAATGAATTCTGAGCTCATTGCAGCTGTAGATGGGCCTGCCTTTGAGCTCTTGCATTGGGGGAATTCATGAATAAGGGCAGACATGTTGGTCTTTTGCTCCAGATATCCAACAACCATTCATACTGATATATATAGGTCTTTCTTCATGACATTTAGCAGAACAAGATGGGTATTTCCGCATTATCTTTCCCTCTCTTTCTTCCTTCAACCAAATCTACGTCAAGGAATTTTGTCATTTAATTATTTTACAGGTTGGTAAAATTTATTTCAAATTCTTTATATAGAAGCTTCCATTTATCAGAAAGAAAATTTTAATTTTTGTTAAGATATGATGATCTCTGGTTGTTATTAAGGGTAAAGTACTTTGCCCAAAGACAAAGGGTGATTCTAATGACTCATGGTTTGCAAAAGAAACAAAAGCAATGATTTTCCCAGAATCAGACTTCGCTTTCTTTCTGTGAAGGGTCACTCATATATGAGTCTATGGTGTCTGGGAATGTTGTCAAATATTCCTAACCTAAAAGAAGGGAGAGGGTTTCTACTTTATGGGCACACATTAGGAATGCCAGGGTAAGATGTACACATGGAAAGCCTGGCACATAGAGAATGATGTTTGTTCATAAGCAGATAATGTACATGGAGAAACAAATGGAAAAACTGTGAAAATGGAGCAGATGAGAGAAAAGGGCTAAGAAATGACTAAGAAAGAGGTCAACACCACCTACTACTGGCAGAAACAAACATGCTTAGAGTTACCAACTCTATTTTATTTTATTTCCCTGTACTACTTCTCCAAACCCTCAAACTTATTTTTGAAAAGGACATGTAAAGCTGTCTGGTCCAAACTAAATCTATACTTCTGATCACTGGGTTCCTCAAAATTGTTTCAGATTCTCAGAAGCAGAGAGAAAGCTGGGTCTGGGGTTCATTTGGCCAGGCAAGATGTCAATCTTTGCTTCTTGGCCCATAAGACTTACCTCTATCTGAGTGAAACAAAACCCTTCACAGTCGGGCAATACTTATTCAAGGTACACAGGCATGGCTTAATTCTTAGAGGACAATCTATTAATGAAATATAATATGTTAGTAGGTCAGGTTCCTGCTAACCAATGATTAAAAATAAGGGTGTAGAATCTTTTAGACTAATGAAATTGTTCTATAATTTTTTGAGGTGATGTATGTACAATATTGTGATTATACTAAAAGCTATTGATTATGCACTTTAGATAGATTGTATGGTATGTGAATATATCTCAATAATATTGCCTAATAAATAAATAATAATTTTGTAAGAATAGCTGGAAATAGCAGCTATGTACATCAGGGAAACAGAGAGATTGGGAGGTGAAGAATTTTCTTGTTTGTCTGTGTTTTCATTTATTATTATTGAAATAATGATTGATGTGATTAATGTACAACTACGTGATTATACCAAGTAACATTGATTGTACATATTGTATGAATTGTATGTTTTATTACTATGTATGAATAAAATTAAAAAAAATATATTTAAAAAATACACACCAGCCAAAAGAAAATCAGACAAAAGTTATGAATTAAATATTTAATTCAAAGATTTTAAAATTGTCAATAAATACATGAAAAGGTACTAAATGTCGAGTTGCCAGTTGGTTTGCTGGAAAAACAGGAATACATTGTCTCACAATTTGGGAGCCTAAAAGTCCAAACCCAAGGTACTACCGGATCTTGCTTTCTCTAGGACTCTATAGCAATGTGGTGACAGCTTTCCAGAAATTCTTGGCATTTCTTGGTTCATCGAATGCATCTTTGCCTCCATCATATGGCAATCTCTCTTTCTCTTTCTCTGGATTCTCCTAACTTACTTCATCAGAATTTCCTCTGTTTATAAGGACTTCTGCCCTGTTGGATTAAGGACCACCCTGATTCATTCTGTCTCTTCCCCAATAAGATCTTGGTAGAAGCTGTTTACAAATGAGGATTCAGGTACAATAGCATGGGTTAGGACTTGAACATGATTATATAAGGGACATGGTAAAATCTACAACATTAACCTATTACTAATCACTGAAATAAAACAAGATACCATTCAATATTCAATAGCTAACATTTGTGTTGATGAGCCTTGGGGCAGGGGGTGATAGTCTCATTCACCATTAGCAAAACTGTAAATGGTTTTGAAAGTTTGTCACTAACTACAATTATTCAAATGGTATTATAGATTGAATTTTGCCTCCCCTAATTTTTATTGGAGGCCTAATCTTCAGTACCTCAAAATGTCACTTTATGTGGATATAGGGTTAATATAGATAGAATTCGGCAAGTTAAAAATAATTCTTATGATATAGGATTCAAGATAATGTCATAGTAGCTCAGACAAAGCACAATTATATTGCAAAATAGGGAAATAGGCATAGAATTAATCAGAAGGAACTGCTTTGGAGAATGTTGCAGGCCAGGACTGTGCCACATTAATCATCCAGGAGAGACTGGGGATAAATAAGTGGAGAGGTCAAAGGGAAAACTGTGAATTGATAAGCCTGTGGCTAGGAATGCCAACTATCCATCAACACCTGAGTGGAACAGCCTACGTAGACTCTGAGGCTGAGTGGCCAAAGGAGAGGGGAAAGGATAGGTTCTTCTGCAGGAAGAGGAAGGGTGTGGTGGAAGGCTGAGTGAAGTTTCCAATCAGCAAATGTAACTACCATAATCCACTAGCTCAGATGAACTTGTGGATATTGAAGGATTCATCTCCATGAAAGTATTTTCCAAGGAACACCATTTGATGAACAACTGAGAAAATGAAGGAAGACAGGCTGTTCTCTCCTGATCCATCCCAGTCACAATAGATCTAGTTGGGCTGCATTAGCAGCTGCCTGCCCCAGTTTTGACTAAATAAGCAATTTTAAAGTTTTAGAATGTGTTAACATAAAAATCAAAGAAAAGCTGTGAAATAGAACCACTAAGCACGAGAGAGACATTGATCAACACAGCAGAATCACTGACATAAACAGATGCCTATGTATCAAAACAAGGTAAGAACCCATAAAAAGAAACAGGAAGATTTGACCCAGTAAAAGGAAAAAGCCAAGAATATAGATGAGACTCAGGATTTAAGACAACTAATAAATGATATTTACTCAAACCTCCTTACTCAATTGAAGGTGATGAAGAAAACTATGGCTAAAGAGATAAAGGATATTGACATGACACTGTGTGAGTATAGAGAAAAATTGGAAAGGCTGACAAAAGTAACAGAAATTATTATAATTAAAGGCACAATGAATGAGATTAAAAGTACATTCGAGGCATATAAAAGAAGATTTGAAATGTTAGAGTAATGAGTAAGTGAATTTGAAGAGAGAATGTTTGACATTGAAAAGATAGGAGAAGAGACAATAAAAAAAACGAATGCAAAGAAAATGAACAAGGTCTCAGAGAACTGAATGGAAACATGAAGAATGTAAGTATGCATATTATAGTTGTTACATAATGAGAAGAGAATGGAAAAGGGAAAGAAAGAATTTTGTGGATATCCTGACTGAAAAATTTCCAACCCATATGAAATATATGAATATCAATATTCAAGAAACACCATATACCCAAAACAGAATAAATACTAATATACCTTCTCTGAGACATCTACTATTTAGATCATCAAAGGCCAAAGATAAAGAGAGGGTTTTAAGAGCAACATGAGAGAAGGAAAATATTACTTACAAGGTAGCCTTAATAAGGCCAAGTGCCAATCTCTGTACAGAATCCAAGGAGGTGAGAAGGCAGTGGTATGATATATTTAATGTACTGATTGAGAAAAACTTCCAGCCAAGAATTATATATCTGGCAAAACTATTCTTTGAAAATGAAGATGAGTTTAAAGTCTCTATAGACAAACAAAAATTGAGAGAGGATGTGACCCAAAGAACAAATCTACAAGAGATATTAAAGGGTGTGTCACAGCCTGAAAGGAAAAGACAAGGGAGACAACCCTGGAGAAGAATGTAGAAATTAAGAACTTAAATAAGAGAAATTTAAAGGTTTAAAAGGCAGACAATATTGAGATATGACAACAGAAAGCCAATGGATAAGTTGATGAAGTACATAACACCTTTATAGTAGTAACACTAAGTGTTATTGGATTGTAATCCCCAATTAAAAGACAAAAACTGATGGAATGGATACAAAATTAACCATGTATTTGTAGACTACAAAAGACTCAACTTAGATGAAAAACACAATCAGACTGAAAGTGAAAGGTTGGACAATGTTAATCCAGGCTAGTAGCAATCAAAAATGAGTGGATGTTGTATAAAATAGACATTAAATGGAGATTTTTTTGGATAAAATAGACTTTAAATGGAAAAATTTTATAAGAGATGAAGTAGGATACTATATATTAATAAAAGGGTCAATTCCCCAAGTAAAACCAACAATAATAAATATTATGCACTTAACGTAAGTGACCAAAATACATGAGACACACAGTGGCAAAACTGAAGGTAGAAACAAACCTCTCTAACGTAACAATTGGAAAGATCAACACTCCATTCTTAGCATGATAATGAATATCTGGACATAGGATAAATAAGGAAACTGAGACCTTGAATAATATGATAAATGAAGTAGATCTAATAGCTATAGAGGATTACACCCCAAAACAGCAAGATATATATTCTTCTCAAGTGGTCATGGATCTTTCTCCAGATAGACCATATGTTGAACATAAGGCAGACCTCAATGAAGTTAAAAGCTTTGAAATTATACAAGATACTTTCTCTCACCATACTGGAATGAAGGTGAAAATTAATAAAAGGCAGAAATAGGGATATTTCACAAATATATGGAAATTAAGCAGTTCTTTTTTTCATCATTTGAAAAAACAATTTATTGAAGAATATAGTTAATACATGAACATAAATAAACAACAAATGAATACTAAAAGTTGTAAATTTACAAAAGAAATGTGCAAAACATCATAGAGCGCTCCCATATATCACTTCATCACAAATACCTTGCATTGCTGTGAAACACTTGTATCAAATTGTTAAAGAACACCTTCAAATATTGCTACTAATGATCATTCATATCTTACATTTTTCTCCTCCCAACACATGCTTTACTTTTGTTCATAAGCCATATAATTTATCTAAAGGGTACAATCAGTGGCATTTGGTTTAATCACAGAGTTGAACATTCATCACTTCAATCAATATTAGACCATTTTCTTTACTTCAAAAAATAAAAACAAAAAAAACCCAAACTACTACAATACCAAATGTTGGTAGTATTACTTACAAATCCTGTGATGTGCTTTCACCATTTCTACTCATTTCCAAATGTTCCAAACAAATTTTTACCAATTCTTCACAAATTAAATTTCACCTTTCCATTCTCTAACCATATTCTATTACCTGGTGATTTCTATTCCAGCAATTAACTCCATGAGTTTCCTCATTGGAGTTAGTTCATAATAATATAATAAGACAATATTTGTCATGCTGTGCCTGGCCTGTTTCACTCAACATAATGCCCTCCAGGTTCATCCATATTGTCACATGCTTCATGACCTCATTTCTTCTTATGGCTGAATAATATTTCATCATGTTTATATACCAGTTTGTTTATCCCTTTGTTGTTTGAAGGACACCCAGGTTGTTTCCATCCTTTGGCAATGTGAATAATATCACTATGAACATCTGTTTGCAGATAGCTATCCATGTCACTGCACTCATTTCTTCAGGGTATATGCCTAGTAACAGCATTGCTAGGTCATGTAGTAGACTTATATCTAACTTCCTTAGGAACCACCAGACAGACTTCCACAATGTCTGTACCACTCAACTTTCTCAACAAAAGTGAATATGCATACATATCTCCCCACTCCTCTGCAACACTTGTTGTTTTCTGTTTTGTTAATAGTGGGCATTATAAAGGTGTGAAATGATACCTCATTGTAGCTTTTACTTGCATTTTCCCAATAGCCAGGTTTGTTGGGCATTTTTTCATGTTTTTTCATCATTTGTATTTCTTATTTAGAAAAATGTCTATTCAGGCCTTTTGCCCATTTTTAATTCTGTATTTGTTTCTTTACTGTTGAGTTGTAGGATCTCTTTATAAATCATGGATAGTAGACATTTATCAGATATGTGATTTCCAAATGTTTTTTCACATTGTGTAGGTTGCCATTTTAACCTCTTCACAAAGTTTTTTTGAGGTGCAGAAGTTTTTAATTTTGAGGAAGTCCCATTTATCCATCTTTTCTTGTGCTGGTATGCTTTGGGTGAAATGGTTAAGAGACCCACACCTACTACAAGTTCTTGTGGATGTTTTCCTACATTACCTTCTAGGAGTTTTATGGTCCTGGTTTTATGTTTAAGTATTTGATCCATTTTGAATAGATCCTGGTATAGGGTGCCTGGGATCCTCTTTGTTTTGGTTCTGGATATCCAGTTCTCCCAGCACTAGTTGATGAAGAGACTCTTCCATCCCAGAAATGTGGACTCTTTAGGCTTGTCAAAAATCACCAGAAAGGAGTGATAGTCATAAATATTTATGTACCTAGTCAGCATTCCACAAAACACATGAGGCAAATTCTAGCAAAACTGAGAAAAATAGATATCTATATAAAAATAGTTGGAGACTTCAACATGCCACTCACATCACTAGATACAATAAGCAAATGTAGTTCAACAAGGAAACAGAGAAGATGAACACTATGATAAACAAGGTGGATGATGTGATACACATATACAGAACAGTACACGTTAAATCAGAAGTTTATACATTCTTCTCAGTGCTCAAGGGTTTTTCTTCAGCACAGACCAATGTTATGCCACAACAAGCTCTCAATAAATGTAAGGAGATTAAAATTGTAAAAAGAAAAATTTCTGATCATAATGTAATGAAGCTGGAAATCAATAATTGGAGGGAAAGTGGAAAATCTGGAAATATATGGAGGCTAAACAGCACATTGCTAAACAAAAAAGAAATTGCAAGAAAAATTAGTAGATATCTTGAGATGAATGATAATGATTCATCATTATAAATCATTATGGTTAGAATTTCTCAAAATTTTTGGGATACAGTGAAGGAAGTTTGGAGAGGGAAATTTATAACCCTAAATGTCTATATATATGAAAAAAGAGCTAAAATCAAAGCTATAACTGAACAACTGGAGAAACTAGAAAAGAACAGCACCAATCCCAAAGAAAACAGAAAGAAGTAACAGAGATTAGAGCAGAAACAAATGAAATGGAGAAAAAAAGAACAATAGAGAAAATCAAGAAAAACAAAAGCTGTTTCTTTGATAAAATCCCCCCAGGGAGAAGAAGCCATCATCTTAAGAATGACACTCTGACATTGAAATCTAATGAAGTATGCCCTGCAAGTTTGCAGAACTCTAGGTGAACCATAACTCAAGTTCCTGGCCCCTCAATTTCTCCTTATGTTAATGCAAATGTTTATCTTTTGTCTCTCCCTTTGTATATTGGAAGCAGATAAATGGTTTTGTAAGTTTCAGAGTTCTACAGCCAGACAGGACTTTGCCCCAAGACAAACTGTATTTCTTCAAACTGATTGTGCTATGATTTTGTACTTAGCATTGTTACTGATTTAAGTTTTTTTTGAATATTGTAATGTCTTTTTGCAATTCAGAGGGTGGAGTGTGGCAGTTTTATATTGTTAATAAATTCTAAAAATAGATATTGGATTGTGTTTGTAAACTGGTCTGTTGCCCTGGGCATATTAGACTGTATTGGATTCAGATGTTTCAGTTTTACTTTAATAAATCAGAATTAGGGCTTTCATTGGACCATATCATTAGGGTGACTCAGTATGAGTCTCCAATCCCCCCTTTGTGGGCTATATAAATGGATGCTTAATCAGACAGCAGAGTAAATACATGCGGAAGGAGAACATAGAGTTTAATTTTGGATGCTGGAGACCCAGGGAGATAGATAAGCTGTTCACCTGATAGTTGGCAGCTGAAGAGACTAGAGCCCTGGACAGCTGAGATAGCCTGAAAAGAAATAAGCTTCAGGGAGAGAGATGAGCCTCTTGCTAGCCTACAGCTAAGATCAAAGATGCTGGAACCATAAGACTTAGGAGAAAGAGGAAGGCTGAACCGTCACAGAGACTGGCAGCCATTTAGCTCCAACACGTGGCAACAGAATTTGGTGTGGGAAGTAACTTACTCTTTTTGTTATTGGGACTGAAAGCTTCTACCCCAATTAAACACCCTGTGTAAAAGCCAACAGACTTCTGACATTTTGCATCCGCACCTCTTTGGCTGAGTAACATACTCAAACATACTCAGTTGACCAAAATGGTCAACTGATTTTTGTAATATATTTTTTTATTTAAAAAAAATACTTAGATTCCCATATGCCCCACTCCCCATGCCCCCCACACCTTCCTACAAAAACAACATCCTTCTTTAGTGTGGCACATTCATTGCAATTGAAAAATACATCCTGGGGAATTATTACTGGGCATGGACTATAGTTCACATTGAAGTTTACATTCTTTCTCACACAATTCTGCAGGTTATGGGAAGATATAAAATGGCCTGTATCTATTGTGGCAATGTCATTCAGGACAATTCCTAAGTACCATAAAAGCCCCCATATTACACCTGTTTTTCCCTCTCCCTGGCCCCAGAACCTCCAGTGGCCACTGCCTCCACATCAATGTTGCAATTTCTTCCATTGCTAGAATCACAAGTCTATAGTAGAATTCCAGTAAGTCCACTCTAGTCCATAGTTCCTTCCCTAATGTTGAGTATTCTTGAATGGTAATGTCCACTCAACCTCTAGTTGAGAGGAGACTTTGATCCCATACTGCTGATGAATGGGACTCTCTTCCTTGCAGTTGTAGTCTCTCTCGTTTCCTTAGTATAGTTGTTGTCAATCCTTACCTCCTTGTAAGTTGTCCTGGGTGAGTCTAATGACCTGGAGAGTAGTTGCTGCACCTCCACTGAGGCTCAGGGCCCAGCTGGCACATGGATATCCCAAAGATTCCAGTTTCTTCGATGTACACCTACAAACTCCAGCACAAAGTATAGGTTTAAATAGAAGGGACACATGAGCCATGTGTAGGGAAGCCATAACTGAGTCCAACTCTGTCACTGTCAGGAGCACAAACTCCAAAGTAGGACCTACTGGAAAGGCACCAAACTCTGGAGCTATCTGCCCTGACCATAGGACCTGGGTGTCTCCAGAACCCTCAGGAGCCCCACTGTTTAAGGTAGTATCCACTTTGGCAGTCCATGAGATCCTGCTGAGATGTGCATAAGCGTGACCTCTGGGATGACCTCCTGACTCACTTTGAAGTCCCTCAACCATATAAACTAATTTGTCTTTACATTTTCTCCCTTTTATTCAAGGTCTTTTTCCAGTTGTATTGTTAGTTGGTGCTTGGTAGTAATCCCCTGGTAACTGGGAGGCTCATCACCAATCTTGTCCCACACTGAGGGGAAGTAGTGCATTTATAACCTGCATTGGGCTTTGAGGGAGGCCACATTTGAGCAACAAGGAGGTTCTCAGGAGGCAACTCTTAGGCACTCCACAACACTAGGCTGGTTCAATTTCAAAAACAAAGGCTCACAAGCATAGCCGTCCATTTCAAGGGCCAATAAATGGACCATCATCCTTCTCCAGTCATTGTCACTGCACTTGGGGGACTGTTGCTGCTCCATTAGAGAACATGGCAGAGCTCTCCAGGATGTGAATTCAATATTCTCTCAGTTATTGTGTGAATCCCCACTCAATGTGACAATACTCCATGAACATTTGAACACATTTATATACTTACATGTATGCCCAGGTGAACTTCCTCCCATTTATCCCTCATCACTGACACCCCACACCAATGACCCTCCCCTACACCAGTTTTAACCCTTCTGTGATCCAAAGCTTCTTCAAAAATGAAGCCTATAAAATAGCCAAATACAATTAATAGGTAAATGAAATAATAATGGTAGGTTTGACTATAAGAAATAAAATACATAAAAAAATTTAAAAAGCTAAAAATAAAATAAAATTAAAAGATTCGAACATTAAAAATTCATGAAAACATTTAAAAAATTTTATTTACATTTATCCTTTCATTATTGTAATATCTGTTGTCCTGTATGTAGCATGACTTTTTTTTCCGTTTATTCCCCAGTGTCTTACTTTTTTCATTTTGTTTTCAAAGAAGTTTTAAGTCAAAGTAAAGTCACATGCAGAATACAGGGGACTCCCATATACCCAACATGCTCCTGCTTTTCCCTCTTCCCATATTAATACCATTTTATATGTGGATGGTACCTTTGTTACAACTGATACACAAATAGGGAAACATAGCTACTAATCATGGTCAATGGTTTACATTATGATTTGCATTTTTAATAGTACACTTGTATAAATTTTGATGATATTTAACAGGCACTGTGTCCATCATTGCAAGATCATGTAGAACACTTCCATTGACCACTAAATAACCCCTGTTCCATTTATTATATTCCTCCCTCCCCCTTCCCTCATGGCCCATGGCAACTCCCTGGCTTCACTCCTTGGACATGTAATATTTGTCCTTCAATGCCTGGCTTGCTTAACTCAACATAAGGTCTTCAAGGTTCATCCATGTTATCCCAAGCATTAGCACTGTATTCCATCTTACAGCTCAGTAGTTTTCCATTGTATGTACAACATTGTGTTTATCCATTCATATGTTCATGGACATTTCAGTTGATTCCAACTTTTGGCAATAGTGATTAATGCCAGTATGCACATTTCTGTTCATTTATCTGTTCATGTCCTTGCTTTCAGCTCTTCTGGGTATATAACCAGCAGTGGAATTGCTGGATTATATTGTAGTCCTATAGTTTTGAGGAACCAAAAACTGTCTTCCACAATGGCTGAACAATTCTACATTCCCACTAGAAGTGAATGAGGGTTCCCATTCCTCCACATCCTCTACAATACTTGTAGTCCTCTAATTTTTTAATGGCTGCCAGTTTATTGGGTGTAAGATGGTATCTCATTGTAGTTTTGATTTGCATTTCCCTAATAGCTAGTGATGTTGAGCAGTTTTCATGTGCATTTTAGCCATTTGTACTTCTTCCTTGGAGAAGAGTCTTTTCAAGTCACTTGCCCATTCTTCAGATGGGTTTTTTTTTTTTTTTTGAGGTGTAGGATTTCTTTATAAATGCTGGATATTAGGCTCCTATCAGATATATGGTTGCCAAATATTTTCTCCCATTGAGTAGGCTGCCTTTTTACATTCTTGATAACCTCCTTTGAGGTGCAAAAGGTTTAATTTTGAAGAGATGCCATTTTTATATTTTTTCTTTTGCTGCTTATGACTTGGGTTGACGTTCATGAAGCCATTTCTGTTACTAGGTCCTGTAGATGCTTCCCTACATTATCTTCCAAAACCTTTATGGTCTTTACTCTTATATGTAGATCTTTGATCCATTTTGAGTTGATTTTTATATAAGGTCTGAGACAGTGTTCCTCTCTCTTTCTTTTGGATACGAATATCCAGTTCTCCAAGCACCATTTGTTGAAGAGGCCATCCTCTCCCAAGTAAGTGGGCTTGGTGGCCTTGTCAAATATCAGATGACTATATATGCAAAGATATATATCAGAGCCCTCAATTTGGTTCCATTGGTCTGTTTGTCTATCCTTGTGCCAATATCCTGCAGTTTTGAGCACTGTAGATTTGTAGTATATTTTAAAGTCAGGTAGTGTGATTCCTCCAATTTCATTTTTCTTTTTCAACATGTCTTTGGCTATTTGGGGCCTCTTGACCTTTCAAGTAAATTTCATAGTTAGTTTCTCCAATTCAGTTAAAAAATGCTGTATTGATTTTTATTGGGATTGCATTAAATCTGTAGATTAGTTTGTGTAGCAAAAATATTTAAATGAAGTTAAGTCTTGCTATCCATGAACAGGGAATATTCTCCCATTAATTTAAGTTTTCTTTGAGTTCCTTTAACACTGTTGTGTAATTTTCTTTGTATTAGTCATTTACATCATCAGTTCAATTTATTCCTAGGTATTTGATTGTTTTAGTTACTATTTTATTTTATTTTATTTTAAAGATTTATTTATTTTATTTTATTTATCACCCCCCCTTGCTGCTTGTGCTGCTGTGTCCATTCGCTGCGTGTCTTCTCTGTGTCTGCTTATCTCCCCCTTGCTGTGAGGTCTTGGCGCATCAGCCCATGGCTCCACGCGAGCCGGCCTGCCCTCACAAGGAGGTGCCAGGAAGCGAACCGGGGACCTCTCATATGGTAAACGGGTGCGCTATCCATTGCGCCACACCCACTTCCTGCCGTGAGGTTGCTGCATCAGCCCACTGCACCGCTCAGGCCGGCGTGCCCTCACAAGAAGGCCTCGGGATGTGAACCCGGGCCTCCCATATGGTAAACGGGGGCTCTATCCACTGTGCCACACCTGCTTCCCTTTAGTTACTATTTTAAATGGTAATTTTTCTTGATTTCCACCTCATTATTGATGTTCAGAAATGATACTCATTATGAATGTTCAGATTTCTCATTATTGGTGTTCAGAAATGATACTAATTTTTGCACACTGATCTTCTAGCCTGTGACTTTACTGAACTCATATATAACTTCTAGAACTCTGTCATAGATTTCTCAGGGCTTTCTATGTATAAGATCATGTTGTCTGCAAATATTGAAAATTTTACTCCTTCCTTTCCAATTTGGATGCCTTTTATATCTTTTTCTTGCCTCATTGCTTGAGGAAGTACTTTCTAACACAATGTTAAATAGAAACTGTGATACTGGGCATCATTATCTTGTTCCCAATATTAAAGGGAAATCTTTTAGTATTTCACCATGGTATATGATGTTAGCTGTGGGTTTTTCATACATACCCTTTATCATGTTCATAATGTTTCCTTCTATTCCTGTCTTTTGCAGTGTTTTTATCAGGAAAAGTTTCTGTATTTTCAAATGCTTTCCTGCATCTGTAGATATGATCATGTGATTTTTTCTTTCTATCTGTTTATGTAGTGTATTACTTTGATTGATTTTCTTACGATGAACCATCCTTGCATACCCAGGATGAAACCCATATGATCGTATAATTCGTTTGATGTGCTGTTGAATATGATTAGCAAGTATTTTGTTGAGGATTTTAGCATCTAGGTTTATTAGAGAGATTGGTCTGTAATTTACTTTTCTTGAGTCATCTTTGTTTGACTTTGGTGTTAGAGTACTTTTGGCATCATAAAATTAGTTAGACAATGTTCCATCTACTTCTATTTTATGGAAGAGTTTAAGCAGGACTTGTGTTATTTCTTTCTGGAATATTTGGTAGAATTCAGCTGTGAGGCTGTTTGGTCATGGACTCTTCTTAGTTGGGAGGTTTTTGATAACTGAGTCTATCTCTTTACTTGTGATTGGTCTGTTGAATTCATCAATTTCTTCTTTCATCACTGTAGGCTGCTTGTGATTTTCTAGGAATTTGTCCATTTCTTCTAAATTATCCTTCTTTTTGCCATATAATTTTTCAAATTATCCTATTATGATACTCTTGATTTCCATGGGGTCAGTGGTGTTATCCCCATCCTCAGTTCTTATTTTGTGTCTTTGCATCTTCTCCCTTTTTTTCTTTGTTAGTCTACCTAAGGGTTTGTCAATTATATTGATCCTCTTGAATAACCAGCTTTTGGTTTTGTTTATTTTTACTAGTGCTTTCTTATTTTATATTTCATTTAGTTCTGCTCTAATCATTGTTATTTCCTTCTTTATACTTCCTTTGGGGTTAGTTTCTTTTTCTTTTTCTAATTCCTCCTGGTGTGCAGTTAGGTCTTTAATTTTAGCTCTTTCTTCTTTTTTAATATATGCTTTTATGGCTATGAATTTTCCTCTCAATACAACTTTTGCTGTATCCCATAGGTTTTGATAGGTTGTGTTGAAATTTTCATTGTTTTCAAGGTAGGTTACTGATTTCTTTGGAGATTTCCTTCTTGACCAACTCTTTGTCTAAGAGTGTGTTGTTTAACCTCCATATGTTTGTGTCTAATCTGGTTCTCTGGCCCTTAATGATTTCCAATTTCATTCCATTGTGGTCAGAAAAATACTTTGTATAAACTCAATCTTTCCGAATTCATTGAGAATTTTTCTTCAGCCTAGCATGTGGTCTATCTTAGAGACTGTTCTTTTTGCACTGGAGAAGAATCTATATCCTGCTGTATTTGGGAGTAGCATTCTGTTTATGTCTATTAGATACAGATTCTGTAATGTATTATTCTGAATCTTTGTTTCTTTATTGATTTTCTGTCAAGAGGTTCTGTCTAATGGTGGTAATGATGTATTAAAGTCCCAAAATACAATTGTAGAGACATCTATTTCTTCACTTAGTTTTTCCACTGTTTGCCTTACATGTTTTGAGGTGCCCTGGTAAGATGCATAAATGTTTATGATTGTTCTTGCTTCTTGAAAAATTACCCTTTACTAATATATAGTGTACATCTTTGTCTCTTACAATAGTTTTGCATTTAAAATCTATTTTGTCCAATAATAGTATAGCTACTCCCACCTTTTTTTGGTTATTGTTTGATTGTAAGATCGTTTTCCAGCCATTCATTTTCAGATTCCTGGAATGCCTGGGTCTAAGATGGGTCTCTTGTAGACAACATATAGATGGATCATATTTCCTTATCGATTCTGATAATGTGTCTGTTGACTGGTGAGTTTATTCCATTAACTTTCAGTGTTACTACTCTTAAGGAATTACTTACATTAGCCATATTTTCTTTAGGTTTATGTTTGTCATATGTTGTTTTTATTTCTCTTTTTGTCTTTGTAGTTGTTCTAACACTCTTCTCCAATTCTCTCTCTCCTGTTTTTTAATATCAAACTGCAACCTCCTTCACTCTTTCTTGAAGGGTAGGTTTCTTATTGGCATAGTCTCTTAATTTCTGTTTATCTGTGAATATTTTGAACTCTCTATAGTTTTTGAATGCCAGCTTTTCTGGGTAGAGAATTATTGGCTGGAAGTTTTGTTCTTTTAGTACCTTAACAATGTCATCCCCCTGCCTTCTTGCCTCCATGGTTTCAGATGAGAAATCAACACTTAATCTTAAAAAGCTTTCTTTGTATGTGATGCTTCTTTTTTCTCTTGTTGTTTTCAGTATTTTCTCTTAGTCTTGAGCATTAGACAGTTTGATAAGTATATGTCTTGGAGTAAGCTTTTTACTATTTTTATTGTTTGTGGTGTGCTGCACTTCCTGGACATGTACATCCATCTCCTTCAGTAGGGTTGGGGAGCTTTCAACCACTATTTCCTCACTCTTTCTGTCTCCTTTCCCTTCTCTTCTCCCTATTGGAATCCTATAATGCCTATGTTTGTGCAATTTGTGTTGTTATTCAAATCCCTAAGTCCCTGCTGGAATTTTTCTTTTTATCTATCTGTTCTACTATATGTTTGCTTTCAGATGTACTTATTGTCTTCCACATCACTCATTCTTTCCTTTGCCTGTTCAAATCTGCTGTTATGTGCTTCCAGTGTATTTTGGATTTCGCCAGTCATAACCATCATATCTGTTATCTTTTTATGTATGTTTATAATTTCTTCAGTATGTTCTTCCAGTGTCTTCTTAATATGCTTAATCTCTTCCTTCAATTCATTAAGTTGGTCCATGATATTTGTTTGGACAGATTTGATTAGTTGTTCATTGTTCTGCATATCTTCCTGGTTTTTATTTTTTCATTGGACTGGGCAGTGTCTTCCCGTTTCTTAGCATGGTTTGTAATAATTTTTTACTGTCTGGTCATCTTTTTATCTTGATAGGTTAATTCAGTTGATTAGTTTCTCTCTTTACCCTAGGGTTCTTTTTAGTTGCTGTTTGTGTGTGTGTGTTAAGTTTTCTCTTTTACACTTTGTTCTTTTTATTCTATTTCCTTGCTGTTGTCTACGTTCCCTTGAAGGAAAAAATTAGTGCCAGTGAAAGTGAAAGACATAAGAAAAGAAAACAGATAATAGTAATCATAATAGTAATGTTAGAAGAGGAACCATAGAAGACCTTGGAAAATGAATATTTAACTTATGTAAGCAGTGTAGGTTAAGAGAAATAAATTAGTGGATTCCCAACAATGAAATGGGAAAAGAAATAGAGAAAAATATATAGAATGAATTGAAATGCTAGAATTATGAGAGAGGGAAAAGAAAAATTTAATAAAAGAAAGAAAACAGGATAGATGAGATAGAAATAAAAGGCAGAAAAATTGAGGACTAAGCAAAGAGAGGTGGAATGTAAGAACAACAACAGAAAGTGGATGATGGAGAGATGCATGGAAGAAAAGAGATAGCATTGGTAGGCAAAATTGGTATATACAAAAAAGGGGAAATCAAGGAAGAGGAAACACAGCAACCAAGAAACAAGCACCTTGAAGAATTTATCTCATTG
>JAQZBX010014061.1:0-39060 GCA_029593785.1 Cabassous unicinctus | reverse complement strand
TTTTTTTTTTTTGGTTACTGTTTTCATGGAGTATCTTTTTCCTGCTTTCACTTTCAGCTGGTTTGTATCCCTAGGTCTAAGGTAAGTCTCTTGTATGGATGGCTCATGTTTTTTTATCTATTCTGTCAGCCTGTGTCTTTTGATTGGACAGTTTAATCAATTCAAATTCAGTGATATTACTGTAAATGCATTATATACTTCCACCATTTTATTTTTTGATTTTCATATGTCATATCTTATTTTTGTCTATCTTTTTTTACTCTTGTTTATCCTTTCTGCTATTCTTTCTTCCATACTCTCCTCTAAGCCTTTCTTTCCTTTTTCTTTCATGCTGTAAGGTTTCCTTTAATATTTCCTGCAAAGCTGGATTCTTTTTTATGAACTCTGTTTCTGTTTGTGAATATTTTAAACTCACCTTCATATTTGAAGGAAAATTTTGCTGGATAAAGAATTGTCAGCTGGCAGTTTTTCTCTTTCATTATCCTAATTTAATCATGCCACTGTCTTCTCGTGTCCATGGTATCTGATGAGAAATCCACACTTATTCTTACTGGGCGTCCCTTGTACGTGCTGGTTTGCTTCTCCCTTGCTGCTCTCAGAATTTTCTCTTTATCTTTAACATTTGACATTCTGAGTAGTATGTGTCTTGGAGTAGGTCTGTTTGCATTTATTCTGATTGGGATATGCTGCACTTCTTGGACATGTAAGTTCATTCTTTTTCATGAGAATTGGGAAATTTTCAGCCATTATTTCCTCAAATACTCTTTCTGCCCCTTTTTGCTTCTTTCCTTCTGGAACGCCTGTGACATGTGTGGTGTTGTGTTTCATTCTCTGAGCCCCTGTTCAATTTCTTTCATTCTTTTCTCTCTTCTCTTTCAGCTGTTCTATCTTCTCTATCGCTTTGGGTCTGCTCTTGTATGCCTCTAATGTGTTTTTGATCTCACCTATCATGTTTTTCATTCCTATGAGCTCTGTTTTAATTTTCTATTCAGTTTTTCAGATTCTTCTTTGTGCTTGCTCAGTGTCTTCTTCATGTCATTTATCTCTTTAGCTATATTGTCTTTCTACTCATTAATCTGGTTTTGGAAATTTGTGTGCATCTTATTGATTAGTTTCCTCAAATCCTGAGTTTCTTCTGGGTCTTTAATATATTCCTTTTTTGGGGGCATTTCTTCCATTTTCTTAGTAGGCTTGTATTTTTTTGCTGATGTCCATGCATCTGATTAGGATGATGAGTTTACTCAGATGCTCAATTTCTCTCTTTCCTAGGGAAAGAGTAACCAGTGTTACTGCTCTTCTTTGGTTCTTGTTAGTATAGCTAGGGAGTTGTCATTTTTATTGTTCTGGGTCTTTAGGATTGTCCCTGATAATTGCTCAAATCTGTGCCCTGGACCCAGTAATGGGTTGCAGACCCACTTCCTAGAGCCTTTGGGGAGGGAACGTGTAAAGTTGGGGAAAAGCCTCTTATTTACTTTTAATTTCCTGACGTCCACTTCCTTGGTCCACCAGCAGATGGCACTCTTTGGCAGCCCTCTCAGGTCAAAGCCTGGTCAGAGTGTGTTTACTCCAACAGGGACTGGGTCAGTATTATAGAGGATCCTGCCTGGATCCTAAGAGCCTTGCAATTCAAACTTTCTCGGAGGCAGTTCTAGAACCTTTGCTGATAGCACTCTCCCTTTTTCTGGGTAGGAAATAATTCCACTCCCCTCTGCATCCTCAACAACCAGTCCCATTCAGGAGAGAGGGAGATTGAGAGGTTCAGATCTCTTTAGTCCTTTGCAGGCTCCCATGGTAGACAGTGGCGCTCACCTCCACCACCACCCCAGCCTAGAATCGTTTGTGGGACACAGCAGACCAAATTTGTGTGTCAAAACTGAGTTCTCCTTAGGCTGTGTCCCTCTCTCTTTCTTTTCCTGAGGCAGTGAATCCCTGGGGCCTTCTTTGTCTGTAGCCAGCAGCCCTGAGGCCTGAGAATTCAAAAGTGTCTATAGGGTGGGGGAGGTTGCCAGCAGTTGGAGCCGCAGCTTTTACCTCACAGTTTTGCTGTCTCAATACTTTTCCTTTGACCCTCTCTCTTCTGAGCAGTGTTCATCCTTCCCCTGGTGTCCTAAACCCTTGGAAGATTTTTTTTCCAGTCTGTTTCTGCTTGTCCTCTAGTTATTTTTCTGGGAGAGAGGAGAGTTGCTTGTCTTTCTCGTCTGCCTTCTTCCCAGAAGTCACCCCTCTTTTTTAACAATTTATTGAAATATATCATTCATTCATGAACATATATAAACAGTGCATAGTAAAAGTTGTGACCTTACAAAGCAAACATGCGTAAAATTATACATACTTCTCATTTCTTTCTGCATGTATTTTTCACATATTTTTTGTGGTTTCCATGAGGCTTAAGTTTAACATCTTAAATCAATAACAATCTCATTTGATTTGATACCAACTTTACATCAATAGCATACAGACACACTGCTTGTGTGCCCCTCCATGCCCCCATATTTTTGTTGTACTTGTTACAAATGATGACTTTTACATTGTATGTCCCAAACTATAAATTAATCATTACTTTTTCTGCATTTTGATTTTAGAACCTGTATGAAGTATGAAGTGGAGTTAAATACTCAAAAATATAACACAGTACTATTGGCATTTATAATTACATATGTGATTACCTTTATTCGAGGCTTTTATTCTTTGCGCCACTTTGATACACTGTCTAGTGTCCTTTCCTTTCAGTCCATAAGAACTCCTTTTAGCATTGCTTGTAGAACAGGCCTAATGGTAATGAACTTCTTTAGCTTGTGTTTATCTGGGAAAGTTTCAATCTCTCTGTCAGTTTTGAAAGACAGTCTCAACAGATATAAAATTTCTGGCTAGCAACTCTTCGTTCAGCATTTTAAATATTTGTTCCCACTGCATTCTTGCTTGCATGGTTTCTGGTGAGAAACCAGTACTTAATCTAATTGGGATTCCCTTCTACTTAACACTTTCCTTTCCTTTTGCAGCTTCAGAACTCCCTCCTTGTCCTTGGAATTCTGTAGTCGAACTACCCTGTGTGTGGCATGGTTTTCTTGCAGTTTGTCCTGTTTGGGGTTCATGGAGATTCTTGAATGTGCATGTGCATGTCTTTCTTTAAATTTGGGACATTTCCTGCTATCATTCCTTGAATATCCTTTCTGTCTCTTTCTCTCTTTCTTATCTGGGACCCCTTTAAGGCAAATACTGGTTTGCTTGATGGAGTCCATAGGTCTCACAGGTCTGTATGCTTGTTTTAAATTTGTTTGCCTTTCTTTTACTCATTTTTTTTCTGCCTGAAACATTTCAGTTGTTCTGTCTACAAGATCACTGATGCTATCTTCTGCTAGCTCCAATATGCTGTTGAAACCCCCTTTTGAAATTTTCATTTTAGTTATTGTGGTCTTCAACTCCAGTGTTCTTGTTTGATTCCTTTCTAAAATTTCCATCTCTTTATTGAGATTCACATATTGTTTCTTCATTGTTTTCCTGATATCCTTTAGGGTTTTTTTCTCTGTGTTTCGTTTATCTCCTTGAGCATATTGAGGATCTTTTTTTTTTTTTTTTTTATGTCTTTGTCCAAAGTCTCATCTTCAATTCGTGATTTCTTCATTGATGGTCCTTGGGATGGGCCATCAGTTACTCTTTGTTTGTCTTGTATTCTGTTGTTACATATTATGCATTTTAATATTTGAAAGTGTTAACTCTGGGATTTATTCCCTGAGCTGTCTCTTCCTTTAAGTTGTATTCATATAGTGTTAGGACAGAGATTTCCTTCAGTTCCAGAAGCTAACAAAAGCAAAGAAACCAATGCACAAAGTGTCTTTCACAGTCTTTGCAAATTGGCTCTGGGTTAGGTGGTGCTGCCCTCCAGAGTTTGGCCCTCCTTCAAGATCAGCCGGAGGCAAATGTGAAGTGCAGAGTCCTCTCCGTCTTTTCTTCTGAGCTGGTGCTTGTGCCTGGTTTTACTGACCCCCTCACCCCCCACTGGCTAACAGGTATTTGATGACCCTTCTACTTCCTATAAAATAACCTTTTTCCCCCTTCTGGGTGCTCTGTGCTATGACTTCAGGCAGGCAATCCTTTGCCCCAGGCTGCTTTGACCAAGCTGCTTCTGCCTGCAGGGTAAGTTCTGGGAGGGCAAGGCCAGGAGAACTATCCTGTTTCATTCTTTCAAGCTGCCACCTGACAGATTGACAGTGACATGTAGGCATCCTGGTGTGCTCATGGGGGTGATTGCTGTCTCAGAAAAGGACAGAAGACCCACAATGTGCGCACAGGCTGGCCCCACACCTAGCTGGGGAGGGGAGAGGGAGGGGCCAACAAGGGCGCCATGTGCACCTCCTACCATGTTTAAAGGTGTATTTTCTTGATTTGGCCGTCACCTAGTTACCGCAACCACTTAACAGTTTTCTGGAGTTTTGAGGAAGATGGTTTTGTCAGATTTTGCTAGTTATTTAAAGATTCTGTGGGAGAAAGGCATCCTGGAGTATCTTACGCTGCCATCTTGGTTGAATGGAAGCCACTATTTGAATTTCTAAAATTTAACGTATGTCACTGTATTGTTTGTTCAATGACTATTTGGTGGTTTTTCAAATAATCAAAGTAATATACAAAGAGGAAAAAATACTCAATAGAACTTTTTTTAAAGCATCCTTATCCTTAAGGTGAATAACACAAGTTTACTTAATACTTTTTGAGTTTATAGGCAGTGCATTAGCATATAGTACTGACTGATAATTTTGAGTTCTAAAAGCACTTACTGTCTTCAATTGATTGTTTAAAAATACTTTGCCTTTGATCTAAATAGAAAATTTCCTTTATTAAATATGTTAGTGTTTTTGTTTTTATTTGGAAGCCCTAAAATTTATAGATTCCAGTTCTGGTTCTTTGGCTAATTGTGTGGGACATGCTTTTATGTTTTCAAGGTGCTCAGCATGATAATCCTAATTTAGTTTGAAATTTGCTCTAAGTTAGAATGTCTTTCACTTGGAAATGACACATGTAGCTTCGGGTTCTGGGCAAGCCCCGCAGCTGTCGGTGCTGCAGAAGGCCAAGCGACAGCCTTCTGCAGCACCGACAGCCTGTGCTGTGGCTCTGAAAGCCCGTCTCACAGTGCTTCCCACTTAGAGCTTGCAGAGCATCTTACTCCTCCTGGGCTTGGGGTGGCTTGTCCTCATCTCAAAGCCATCGGCAGTAGTTTTTGTAACCCGTGGCTTTAATAGTAGAGTGGCGTTTCGGTGGATGAGATCAGAATGCAGGATTTGGGTGATACAAGTGAAACTCTCAGAACAGTCAGCATCCTTTTTTATATTGACTGACGACTCCATGTTAGGCGCTGTGCAGAATGTGCTACATGCCTCTGTTCTTCCTCCCTCCTCTTCAGCCTTCAAAACAGGGCATCATAATCTGGAGCCCAAGTATAGCTTTTAGTAACTTCAAAGTCTTAAGTGAAGTTTTATGTTTATGTGCGTTTGCATTTTTCTATTGAGATGGTATGTTGATTGTATTTGATTGTCAAAGAGACCGGGGGTGGCGGGGGGGGGTGGAACAAAGAGGAAAGGAAGAAAGAAAAGCTGCTATTCCCAAAGTTTTATATTATTGACCTTATCTTATAGGTAAGGAAATGGAATTTCAGACAATTGAAGTAGTATGCCTGGGCCACAGAACCATTAAGAAGAAGGGCTGGGGTGCATGTGTTGCAGATGGAGTCCAGACTGTGGCTCAGACCCAGGTGGTGTTTCTCCTGCACTAAAATTGTCTGCTTGAATGAATAGGAGGAAGGGGAGATGAAGGAGGTGACAGATAATATGACTTCGCTAGGACCAAGAATTTGAGGACTCAGACCTCTTGCCATTATTTACTCCCAGGGAAACTGCTCAATCAGAGTTACCCACTTACTTTCTCCTTTATTCAAAGATGTTTGCAATGGAATAGCTCTCCTCCTGGTTTGTTTCAGAACAGAAAAACTTTCTCATCATTTCTTCCTAATATTTCTGTATTTAAAGTGTACATATAAGCCTTTTCTTTTTTCCTAATAATTTTTATTTCTCATAAATTTGTTTAAGAGAAAACAGATGAAAAGAGCCATATCACCCTAATAGCAAAATACTGAGTTGCATGTAGCTGGTGGTAGAGATAAGCACCTTGGTTTGTGACAGGAGATCCTTGGAGACAAGGCAGGGAAATTCAGATATAAATAAGAACTGGGAATATTTCCAAAGGAAGAATGCCAGGCTGGAAGGAGTCAGACTGGGTCAGGACAAGGACTGAGCACCCTTAGTTTATTTCTTCCCTATCCCCCAGAGAGCTACTTTGTGATAATAAATGGGAAGATTCAAAGGTTGTCTGTGAGCATGGGTATGTACACATGCCTGTGAGTGTGCAAGGGACAGGCAGCCATCCCATACAGCTTTTGTTTGAGGAGAGAAATTAGGAGCATGTATTGGGATAAGTAACACTACCTGTACCTCAGGCAAAATTTTGAAATTAGAGTGACTTAAGTCAAGAAAAATTTACTTCTCACTCTTGTAAAGGCTAATGGAGGTTGGGAGCCCTTCTCCATCTTGGTGGCTTCACCATCTGGAGGAAGGATGGAGGCAGCGCATTGGTTCTTTTGCTTTATTTATTTTTTTCATTGAGAGATTATTCGTGTACCATGCAATTATCCATTTAAAGTTTACCTTTCAGTGGTTTTCAGTATAGTCACTTAGTTATGAACCAGCTCCACAATCAGTGTTAAGGTTTTTAATCACCCCCAAAAGAAATACAGTGCACATTAGTAGTCACTACCCATTCTCTGAGGTAGCTAATCTAATATCAGTCTCTATAGATTTCTCTATTCTGGATATTTCATATAAATGGAACCATTCAAAATGTGGACTTTTTGAGAATGGCTTTGATCCCTTAGCATGTTTCAGCGATCATTCTTGTTGTAGCATGTATTAGTACATCATTCCTTTATATGGGCAAAAAATATTCCATTGTATAGATACACCACATTTGTTTATCCTTTCATCATGTATATGATATTTGGGTTCTTTCCACTTGGGGACTATGAACATCTGTATATAAGTTTTTGTCTGGACATGTGTTTTCCTTTCTCTTGAGCAAATATCTAGGAGTGGAATTACTGTGTCATATGGAAACTATGTTTAACTATGGTAACCACGAGAAGCTGATGGTTTAACAAAGGGATTACACCATTTTAAATTCCATTTAATTATTCCTTGTTGATTATAGTCATCCTAATGGGTTTGAAGTGGTATCTCATTGGGGTTTTGACTCGCATTTCCCTTATGAGTAATGATTTTGAGCATCTTTTCATTTACTTATTGTCTATTTCTGTATCTTCTTTGGAGAAATAATGTATTCAGATAATATGCCCTTTTTCAATTGGGTTGATTTTCTTTTTTGTTGTTGAATTGTGTATTAGTCAGCCAAATGGGTGCTGATGCAAAGTACCAGAAATCTGTTGGCTTTTATAAAGGATATTTATTTGGGGTGGAAGCTTACAGTCACAAGACCCTAAAGAGTCAACTCAAGGTTACTTCCTCACCAAAGTCTGTTGCCACGTGTTGAAGCAAAATGGAGGGCGACCTCTTCCTGGTCTCTCCTTCCTTCTTCCTTTTAAGGCTCCGTGGGCCCAGCTTCTTCGATTTTCAGCTGTAGGCTGGCATAGGACTAGTCTCTCTTCCTGGGGCTTTAGCTATTTGGGCCTTCTCCTTTCTGTCACATGGCAGGACTGAAATGACCAAGTTATCTCATCTTCTGTGTCTTCTTCTATGTGTCTTCTTGAGTTAGCGTCTGTTTCTATCAGCCCACCAAAGGGGCGGGACTCAATTCTGAGTCACACCCTACTGACATGGTCAAATCAAAGCCCTAATCTTGATTTAATCAAGTAAACGTAAAACCTTTGAATTTAATACAATCAAATGGTATCATGCCCAGAGGAACAGACCAGTTTACAAACATAATCAATATCCTTTTTAAAAAATTCATAAATAATATCAAACTGCTACAAGTTGTAAGAGTTTTTTTAATATATTCTGGATACTATACTTATCAGATGTACTATTTGCATAATATTTTTTTCTCATTCTTTAGGTTCTCTCTTCACTTCATTCTATTATTGTGGTGTTATTACATTGATTGATTTTCATATGCTGAGCCAACCTTGCATTCCTTGAGTAAAAACCTCTCAGGTATATGTATATTCCTGTCTCTGTGTTGCTTGATTCAGTTTTCAAGTATTTTCTTGATGTGTTTTATGTTTATATTCATAAGGGATGTTAGTCTATTGTTGTCTTTTTTCCTTTGTTATATTTTTATTTTTGTTTTGGAATCAGTGTAAAACTCATCTCGTAGAAGGAGTTTTTTAGAAGAGTTTCTGAATGATTGGTACTAATTATTTGTGAAATGGTTGATAGAAATGAACAGTGAAGTCATCTGGGCCTGTGCTCTTCTTTCTGGGAAGTTTTTGAAGTTAATAATTCAATCGTTTTACTTGTTATAGGTATATTGTGATTTCATATTTCTTCTAGAGTATGTTTCAGTAGTTTGCATCATTCTAGGAATTTTTCTGTTTTATCTGTGTTACCTAATTTATTGGTATGCACTTTGTTGCAGTTGGGCAGTTTGATGTAATTATGAATTCCAAAAATATAATTGGATCATGCTTGTAAACTGATCTGTTAATCTGGGCATGATTAAATTATCATTAGGGCATTGACTGGGCCACGTCAGTAGGGTGTTGAGCCCCACCCCTTGTGGGTGGGGAATCAAATATAAAAGGCAAGGCAAAGAACAGAGTTGAAGCAGTTTTTGAGAAGCAGTTTTGATGTTGTAAAGAAGGCCCCAGGAGAAGAGAAGCGAGCCGTTCGCTCGCTGACCTTGTGGAGGAAACAGGAGCCATGCCCAGAGAGAAAAGCAGCTCCGGGAAGAGAGGAACCCAAGGAGCCTGAACCCTGGCAAACACCAGCAGCTGTCTTGATCTAACACGTGACAATGGACTGTGGTGAGAGAAGAAACTTAACGCTTTATGGCCTGGTGTCTGTGGATTTCTACCCCAAATAAATACCCTTTATAAAGACCAACCCATTTTTGGTATTTCACATTAGCTCCCCTTTGGCTGACTAAGACACTTGTTCATTGTATTCATTTAAAATCCTTTTCATTTCTGTAAGGTTGGTAATAACGTTCCCTCTTTTATTCCTCCTTTTAGTAATTTGGCTGTTTTCTCTTTTATCTTGATCAGCCTGGCTAATAGATTGTCAATTTTTTCATCTAAAACTTGGGTTTGTTGACTTTCTGTTTTTTATATTCTCTATTTTACTTATTCTTGCTCTAATATTTATTATATTATTCATTCTCTTTGCTTTCAGTTTAGTTTGCTCTTCTCTCTTTAGTTTCTTAAAGTGGAAGTTTACATCACTGATTTGAGCTCTTTCTCCTTTTTTAATATAGACATTTAAATTAAATAATTTTTATTAATCTCTTTTTAAGTTCACTAATTTCTTACTATGTCAGTTCAAATCTACTGTTGAGAACTTCTATTGACTTTTTAGTTCAATTATTGTGTTTTTCAGCTTGTGAAATAATTTACCTCTGTATTGATGTTCACTGTTTGATGATATGTCATCATATTTTCCTTTTCCTTTTTAAGCATGGTTTCCCTTAGTTTGCACATATATATAAAATGGCTACTTTGAAACTTTGTTCAACGATCTGACATCTGGGTCCTCTAGCAGGCAGTTGCTGTTGTCTGGCTTTTAAACTGTGTATGGATCACACTTTCCTATTTCTTAGCATGTCTCATAATTTTTTGTTGAAAACTATCTGTTTTAGATAATACAGTGACTCTGGATAATGACACTCTCTTCACTGGTACACTAGTTGTTGTTGCTTATTTGATTAGTGCCTTTGCTTAACCTTTTCTGTGACATCTATTTCCCTGCATTTTGAAGCCTCTGGTGGCCCCCTGTAGAAGCCTGAGCTTTGGCATGTGCACAGTCACCTGGAGGTGACAATGATTTTAGCAGGGCTCTATTTGACTTTTTCTTTCCTTGATTTTTCTGTTGGCAATTCTTCCTGCCTCAGCCCAGAATGACTTCCACTCATAGTCCATTTGCCAGTGTATTAGGGTTTTCTAGAGAAATAGAACCCACAGGAAATATGCATGTATGCATATGTGCATATTAAAGGATTTATTATAGGACTCGGTTCATGCAGCTGCAGGGGATTGACAAGCCCAAATTTTAAGGCAGGCTTCAAGTTGGGAATTCTGAAGAAGATTGCAATGGATTCCTCAGGAGAAGATGACTAGTTAGAGTAGAGATAGAAATTCGTCTTTCTGACTGCTCAAGTGGCCAGCTTTCCCTTTAAGGCTTTCAGCTGATTGGATGAGATTTTGCTCATTGCTGAAGGCTCTCTCCTTTAGGTGTAATCAGCCATATATGCAATCAACTGACTAATGATTTAAATAGACAAAATACCCTCACAGTAATAACTAGGCCAGTACTTGCTTAACCAAAACAACTGGGCACTGTAATCTTAACCATCACAGCCAGAGATAGTCACATGGCCCCAACCTAACTGAGTTAGCCTTCAAAAAATAGGAGAGACCTTCTTAGTTGGTGATTGCTATCTGTTTATTCCAGCCAGAGTAATAAACTTAGATGAGAAGAGAATGGGAACAAGGAAAAGGAGAGTTTCTGTGGGCTAATGAGCTATTTCCAGGTGACCGTTTAAACCTAAAATCTCTCTATTTCAAATGGTCCTAAATTTAGCAAGAGTATATTCTGTTGCTTCCTTTTCTTTTTCATCATTTATCTTTGTAAGCTGCTCTGGACCGTAGTGTTTGTGTCTTTATCTTAAAATTGTCTCCGAACTGAAGACATTTTCAGTCACTCATTCCTAATTATTGGATGCTGTGTTGGATTAAATGCTGTTATTTCCTAGTGATCCAGATATGACCTTCTTTGAAATACTATCTCAGAGCATCCTTCCTTCTCCTGCAATTCCTGTTTTGGCCAGTCACATTTCAGTTTGCCATTCTAGTTACTTGTCTTTTTCATTTGTGAGCTCCTGCTTGGTGAAAGGTCCTGTCTGTCTTTGTTTGTGCACAGAGTCTTGATGTTGCTAAACATCCCTATTGTGTGTGATATTGCCAAGTTTATGAACTAAAGTTTGCCCCTACTTTGTAAATATTCTGCTTTAAGCCACAATGACCTGATATGTTGTAGCTTTTACTTTTTAGGCTTGAATTGGAACAGTTTGATTTTGTACTTTGATGGTGGGAAACGTAGGCAAGGCTCCTTTACTTCCTAATGTTATTAACACATTTTATGTAGCATAAAGTTACATGCAGAGCAAGTTTGACAGCATCTAAAAACACTATTATCCATGAAAATATATGAAATATATATATTTGCCTTTATAGACATGCATTGTCTATTTTTTTCTTCCTGGTTGCATGTATGTATGTTTCTTGCTGTCTGTATAAACATAGAATTATAAATATATATACATGTATATACCATACACTCAAAATTCATAAACATGGATTATATATCAGAGATTAAAAATCTGTATATACATACACACACACATATATATACACACATACATATGTGTGTGTGTGTATGTAATACTTTTTAAACATCTCAAGGACCACATACTTATGTCTTGTTTTATTCTGTTTTGAAATTTTAAAAAAAACAAAGGGTCCTCTCACCTTTTTTAATCCTCTTTTCCCCACCCCATCCCCATACACACCTTGCTTACTTAAATAATGGTCTCATGATTGTTAGATGCTATATGCTATTTAAGTTCTAAGAGATATTGGCTTTTTGTTGTCAAAGATACACCCATCTAAAAATCAAAATATTACTCTGTTTTCAAAGTCATCTCTTTCTTCAGTGGATTCATTGCCTATACTGACACCCATTTAAGTATCTGTCACACACTGCAATGGGTCATTTCAATAATTTTATTTTCTTACTTGCTGGATGTTTGTCTTTGATGACTTATAATCCCTAGCATTTTACGTAAAGAAGTTATGTAGGTGGGATCACAGCATTGGCAGCCATAATAAACAGTGCTGATTAATTAAGTACAGTAGTGCCTTTTGTTTTCACTCCCCCGTGTCAGTAAACATGGTGAGTTTAGGGAGCACCTGTAATGCTCTTGAAAATAAATTGGAAAATTGTGTGATTAAATGGGGTAATTTGGAACTGTTCACCCAGCCATTGGGGAATTCAAAAATGATCCTCTTTCTTTTAATTGTCACAAAAGTGGACTTTTTACTTGTATCATGCACATCCAGATGTCTTCTTATGTTACTTCTGTCAACATGTTGCAGAGGTATTATTCCAAAGATCTTTATACATTCACAGGACTCTACAATCCTACCCTTAGCATGTGCTGCTATCTTTGATATGTAAACACTGTAAGTCAGGAGGGCTGTGATGTACTTGAAAATACATTGGCCTTGAAAACAGAAAGTCTAGGTTCAGATTCTGTCATAACCATGACTAGCTCTATAACCTTTGTAAGTCAGCTTATCTGTATGATATTGACTTCCTTCTCTGTACAAAATTTGTAACAGTCTTTACCTCACAAAGTTTTGTGACGTCTTCCAAGTATCTAGACCTGCAGTAGACCTGCTGAACACATCAGGAGCTTACTCAAGTTCTTTTCTTACGATAATGAGTGTTCTTTGATGATGGAGAATTTGTATGAAAGGTGAATTTGGTCATTCAGTAGTGGGAAGAAAGACATAAGCTGTGTATCTGTGTATATTTTGTCTAGTTCTAAGAGGAATTTAAGACAAAGTGTGTCAAGGCGCTTGCCCAGAGCAAACTGATAATAGCTGGAAACGTCTCTGTTCTTCCAGTTATTTATTCATTTATTTTTTATTTTAAAAAGAATTTATTGAAGTATATGATTCATATATGAACATATGTAATAAACAAAAAGTGTGTAGTAAAAATTGTGAACTTACAAAACAAGCATGCGAAACATCACCCCATGCGTTGTTGTAAAACATTTGCAACAAATTATGAAAGAGCATCATCAAAGTATTATCAGTGACTATAGTCTGTATCTTACATTTGGTGTGTTTTCCCCCAACCCACCCGATTTTTTGTTGTTGTTGTTCATAAACCATATATTTTATCTAAAGTGTTCAATCAGTGGCATTTGGTATAATCATGGAAGTTATACATTCGTCACTTCATTCAACATTAGAGCATTTTCATTACTGCAAAAGCAAACAAATAAACAAAAACAAACCACTATCATACCCATATGTTAGCACTACTAATTGCAAATCCTGTGATTTTTTTTTTTTTTACCATCAGAATATCATATAAGTTGACTTCAGATGTAACTGCAATGTTAAAATTGACAAATTTAATTCTTAACTGCACCAAGTAAAGCTTAGCCATTTAAATATTTTTACTTATCCTCTTCAAAGAACTGAGGGAGCTTTTCTTTTCCACCACCACAGACAATGCTTTCCTAATAAGTTCTATTTTTGGAGGACTTTTCAAATGGTAAGTAAACTGCTCTGGGGGTATTTCAGAACTTCCTTACCCAAATGAAAAGTAATATAGATAAATAACGTATTGCATAGATTTATCTGTAGATTCTTTCTTTAGAACCTAAATGCAATTACCATACAGTGTAATTTTTATCTATTCACACCATAGTACCAACTGTCTGTCCTGAAAAATATGATGGACGCATTCTGTGATCTTCCAGTTAATAGAAATATTTATTGTTTTACATCCAAGATCATTTTTATTATATATCAAAACTACCAACTCAACATGGCATAGTCATTCAGTCTTTACTGACTCACAGGCATATGAATGACTGCCCATTTCTGTTCATTTCCAAACCTTTACATTCCAGTTCTTCTTCTTTTTAAAAAGGTGTTTGTTGTAATTTTTTTAAATTTGTGAAGTAGTATGTAATCATTAAAGTATATTTGGAAATTCAAAGAGAGAAAAACACTGTAGTATAGCCACATTGACATTTTGATGCACTTTTATCCTAGGCTTAAAAATGATTTTATTTGTTTGATGTATTAATTCTAATGTATAATTGACATGTAAATTCAATGATACACCCTGCCTTAGGGGTAGGGAGGGAGGTAGTAAAAGCTTATCTTGGATCTCCTTCTAGGACTATTCCCATAAAGTAAGATAATAGGTCATGATGTAAATCTTTCCATTTATGCTTCATCCAGTTGTCTGTAGGAAAAGAGGCCCTTATCCCTGTCCATTCATGGGTTCTTATTCATATTCATTAATTCATTAATTCTGGCGTGCTGAAAAGACCATTCTCCATACTACTCTTGTGTTGAGTGAGCAGATAGCATATTTACTGAGTCTTTGGGTTTCTACCTTTTTTTTTTCCCACACAAATACATTCTTATCTTAGTGATAACTAGTATAAAATTGTCAGGATCTAACTGTTTAATTTTTGCTTTCTTGACCAAGCTTTCTCAGGGTGTATTCACTGAAAAATAAACAGCAGGCCATAACTGAGTATTATATACAAAAACAATTCCGATTAGAAGTGCTAGGAAATGGTGACCTTCATAAAGTTTCTTCTTATTGCCTTTAATATTCTGATGTGCATAGTGAGACGTGTTCAGTAACTACCATTTCTAAACCTAATAGGGACTTCAGAGAACATCTTGCAAGGTTTTATCACCATTACGTTTGGGAAGTGTTGATGAAGATAATGCTATTTTTGTCTGGCATTTAATTTTGTTCCATTTGAAATCTGAGGCAAGCCTAATTTTCATTTCTTTAGATAACCCTCCATCCCTTCTTGAATTTTTGTGGGGCCCTTTTTATTATCTTCTCCAGTGATAAAAACTAAAGTAAAACAACTGTGTGTGTGTGTTTCAGAAAGGGTATAATTGTGCAGTCTCTGAACTGATAGGGATATCAGTATTGTGCATACTGATAGGGATACATTCAGGAGGAAGAAGAACAGTTTTTCTCAAAGAGTAGCATCTCTTAGAACTCCCGATTTTCTGATTGTTTCAGGCTTTGCATCTGAATCTGCAGGAAAAGCCTAGGGGAGGAGCCTACATCTGTCAGGGGCAAATTGCACACAAGAATTGGGTCCTCAGTTACCTTTTTCAGTCCATAACTCTTAAAAACCTACACCACCTCAGAAAACTCACTAACAATTAACATACTGCCCCAATCCTGGGGTGGGGAGGACTGTTTCTAACCACATTTCTTTCTTCAAACTATTTTAGAGCCTTACTTAGAAGTAGCTAGTTTGACCAAGATTAAAAGCCAAACCTTACTTGTTCCCCAGATGTTCTGAATTCAGTGGAGGTAACAGTCTGTTTCTCTTTTGTACCACTCCTCAGCGGTGATAGGTGGTTCCCAGGGACCAATGAAACAGCCTCAGTGTCCTCAAGTGATGCCAGAATAATTTGATATTAAATAATAGAACCTGGGATTTTGTTTTTCTGGTTCTATGTAGAAATAAATTGCTAAGGTAAAAGACCAACTTAAAGGTGAGCAGCGGGGTTATAAAGTTACCAGCCTCACAGGGTTAGTGTCTGTATAAGTTCATTGTTATATGCAATAAGCTTAGTTAGAATCGTCCCTGACACGAATACACCCTATGTGTTAGCTGCTATCTAACTTGTGATGTAATGTTATTGATTTGAACTTAATTTGGTTTACTTTTCTTTCATGCTTATAGATCAAATTGTGCTGAAAATATCCGCAAGCACATTTTGCATACTGGCAAACATGAAGGAGTCAAGATGTACAACTGCCCCAAATGTGACTATGGAACAAATGTCCCTGTGGAATTCCGAAACCACTTGAAGGAACAACACCCTGATATTGAAAACCCTGATCTGGCTTACTTGCATGCTGGTAAGGGACTAAGACTATTAAAATACACTTTGTTTTAAAAGGATTTAATTTCATTAATCAAAATAGTTATGTTGCTATTTGTGTCTTACCATCATTTATTTTAATATAGTAGAATATGTGATTGTATCTGCTTCAAGTCTTGTAAAAATGTAGTGTGTTCCCATCTTATCTCGCTCTACTATGAAAATTGAAATAATAGTAGCTGAGCTTCATATTTTGACTGCTTGCTAAAAGTTATTTCATTTCTTATAAAAATGTTTGTGATTATATCCAATTCCTTTATACCTCCATTTTCCAATGAGATTGTGAGTGAGGAGAGTGAGTCAGAGAACTGGATGGTGTCACAGCAACATTCATTTCCCAGAAACTAGGAGGCATCTGTCAGTGGTGGCAATGCCTACCAAGGGAATCTTCATGTCCTTGGACCTGGCGTCAGAGGCTCTGAAGGGTCCAAGGTGTAGCCACAACTGCAGCATTAAGCAAATCTGTTCCTGTGGCCCATTGAGGGTTGAAATTTAGCATGCAGAACAAGAAAATGGCAGATTATATGTGTGAGGAACTATTTGGGGATGTAATTACCCTGAAGTAAATTTAAAGAAAGTTTCTTAGATTTAAGCCAAACAGAACTGTATCTGAATAATGCCAGGTGAGCAGAGTGTGTTTTCAGCAGTCTTCTTGGGCTTTATGGCCTCAGGCAGGCTAACCTCACCAAACTCAAGTTTCTCCTATCCAGAATCTGTGATAAATAAGACGATGAGCATGAAGCTCTTAGCACAGTGCATTTTGTACCTCCACGTGTAATATAAAGGGGGTGCTTGGTAGTAGTGGTGCTGCTAGAGGTGATAATAGTAATATTTAAAAGCCATTATCACACCAAAAATATAAAACTCTTTTTAAAATATTTAAGCAGTATTTGCTTATTCATCTACATTGAAGAAAATAGAACTCCCGTCATTTGAGTTCAAACCCTGTTCCTAACACCTTTGGCAGTGTAGTAATGTAAGTTGTTTTGATGTTTTCTGGTGATGTGGTCTTTCAAATTTCTCAGAGGTTTTATGCTTACGATCGACTAAGGCAACAGTAGAATGTCTGCATTAGTAATCTCTCCATTGTGTCGAGAGCAATTTTTGAAGAAAACCTTTTTTAACAAAAATAAACACTTTGCTCCTTGCATTTTGCTAGGTTGTTACTGATGTTTTGTGTGTTTTTTAAAGATTTATTTTATTTATTTATTTCTCCCACCCCCCCACCTCCCCACCCTGTTTCCTGCTCTCTGTGTCTGTTCGTTGTGTGCTCATCTTTTTTTAGGAGGCACCGGGAACCGAACCCGGGACCTCTGATGTGGGAGTGAGGCATCCATGGCTTACACCATCTCTGCTTCTGCTTGTTGGGTCTCTCATTGTGTTTCCTCATTGTGTCTCTTCATTGTGTCATCTCGTTGAGTCATCTTGTTTCATCAGCTCGCTGTGCCAGCCCATCATGTCAGCTCGCTATCTTGCTCGTCGTCTTTAGGAGGCACTGGGAACCGAACCTGGGACCTCCCCTGTGGTAGGTGGGCGCCAAACTGCTTGAACCAATTTGCTTCCCATGATATGGTTTTGAAGTGGACAGTTTGTCAGCTTTAGCTCAGTAAAGCAGATAAAGTCAAGCAGAACTACCTCATGACCATTAGTCCTGATGGGCCCCTCAGCACCATGAGTGTGTGGCAGTGCAGGTGCCAGAGTGGGGCCTCCCAAAGTAGGCTGGGGCGGCATGCCAGCTAGCCTTCCACAGCTGCAGTACTGGCATAGTCTCTCTCTGCCTTTCTTTGTACCAGTTAGACATTAAAAATGGATTATTTTTCTAAAATAAAATATCTGTACCTTGTTAAAGAAAGAAACACCAAAGAAAGAAATTCTGCAAATTGCAGGCCACAGAAATGTATTCATTTTTTGTTCTGCATAGTAAGGCCAAACTCCTTTGCTTACATTACTGCTGTACTGGTGATGCTGAATCTGTTTGCTTGAGTATATGTTTTAATCATTAGTATAGAAAACATTCTAAAAAAATTATCCTAGTCCCTTTGTGTATGTTTCATATTCATGTATATATAATCTCTTCATATTTTTATAATTCCGTTAGAAACTTTTCTAAGAAATCATAGCAGCATTCCGCGGTGTTTTCATGAAAGAAGTCTAGTGCTACATGGAGGGATGTCGGTCATTTACCCCTCCCTGTGCAATAATATTTTTGCTTTGATAAACTTAGCTAAGAAAAAATCCAGCATTTAGTGAAGCATATTATATAGTTATTTTGATAAAAGGTTCAGATTCTTCAAAGGATGAAGTTTAAAACTAGCCTAACACCAAAAAAAAATAAAAATAAAAATAAATAAAATTTTTACACCTGACTTAGCTAAGCCATGTATATCTACCATCTAAGAGATGGAAATCGTAGAATGATTTAAAATTTCAGTTGAGAAATATTTGGACATGTATATATCAAAATATTTATATAATCAAAATAATGTAATGTAAACGGGGGCTCTATCGATTGAGCCACACCCACTTCCTGCTGTGAGGTCTTGCTGCATCAGCCCACAGCGCCACGCGGCCAGCTGGCCTGCCCTCACAAGGAGGCCCCGGGAAGCGAACCCGGGGCCTCCCATATGGTAAACGGGAGCTCTATCCATTGAGCCACACCCACTTCCAATTCAGTACATTTAAAACCATACTTACTGGTTGCTTTATTCTATTCAAGTCCATCACTTTATACTTGGGCAGATTAAAATTTCATATTCCACCTCTGAGCCCATTTATTCAATCTAGTGAAGTTAAGGTAAAACAGCTGTAGCCTTTTGTATCTTAACCATTCAAATTTCCAGATATAAAAGATATTCTTAATCATTAATTAAAAATATATGTATAGTCTTGTAGAATTTTGTCTTTTCCCAAATTCCTGAGATCCCAGTCCTCTATTTTTAATCCAGTCACTCTCATCCCTTATTTTTTCAGTTGGATGCCCTGACACGTCATGACATTTTGTATAATAATTCATTTTATGCAAAGGTCCAAAAATCTCAGAAAATCTTGACAATTTCTCACTGGTTCTCCCTTACATAAACCAATTATTGCTTCAACCTAAAAAGGAATGAATTTTTTTCTGACATGATTGCCTTTGGTAAATCCATGCTGACTCACACCTATTAAATTGTACTTCTCCAAATGTATCATTAAGCTCATCCATAAGTATCATCTCAAATTTATTTCCTAATATAGATGTTAGACTTACAGGTCTATAATTGCCAGCCTCTCCCCTCTTTCTTTTTATCCTTCAGATTGGATTCCTCACTTTCTGGTCTCCTGTGGTACTTCACAACTAACAAAAGACTTCCTGAAATAATTAACAGTTCAAGGGCTTGATTCTTTAACCTCATACATTGTCCATGGGTAAATTCACTATTTTTCTTAGCTGCTGCTAAGTGCCTTGTCCCTGTCTGAACACACAGTGCCTTTTGCTTTCACAGCATCCTCAAGGCCCGTCACAGCACGGTGTGTTTGGTATTTTGGTACTTGGCCTTCCTCCCTCTCTCTCTTTTTTTAGGAGTGCTGCTTATTGAACCCAGGGCCTTGTACATGGGAAGTGGGCGCTCAGCCACTTGAGCTGCATAGCTCCTCCCTCTCTTTCGTACTGTCACTCCTGTTTGAGTTCCTATGTTTTAGAAGCAATCTTAGGTACTTTGTGATCAGAAGGGAAATCATGCCAAGGCAGTATCAACTGATTTTTTTCAATAATTTAATTGGTGTCCAGGATAATTACAGTTGTTTTTTGTTTTTGTTTTTTTTTTAAAGATTTATTTATTTATTTATTTATTTATCCCCCCCTTGCTGCTTGTATTTGCTGTGTCCATTCGCTGTGTGTTTTCTCCGTGTCTGCTTATCTCCCCCTTGCCGTGAGGTACTGCTGCATCAGCCCACCGCGCCACGCGGGCCGGCCTACCCTCACAAGGAGGCCCCGGGAAGCGAACCCGGGGCCTCACACATGGTAAACCGGGGCTCTATCGATTGAGCCACACCCGCTTCCTGTTGTGAGGTCCTGCTGCATCAGCCTACCTGGCGGGGGCCCGCCCGCCCTCACAAGGAGGCCCCGGGAAGCAAACCGGGGGCCTCACACATGGTAAACGGGAGCTCCATCTACTAAGCCACACCCGCTTCCCAATTACAGTTGTGAATGTTTATCAGTAAATATTCTATTTACTAATTCCAAGTTAAACAGACTTTTTTGAATTCATCACCATTTCTCTTTTCTTGAGAAATATACTGAAGGAGGCTTGTTCAAAACCTAATGACGCATTCTTAAGTATTTTAAAAATTAATCTGTTTAAGAATAAGTAGGAACTCCCTAACTCCAGTATTTCTTTGCCTGCAGTATTAAAAAGTACTTGCCACTGTGTGTGTATTTGGCCCATCCTGCTATTGCTTCCTCCTCTGGTCCTCCTGTGTGAGGGTAATCCTCACTGTTCCAGGGTAATCCAAACTGCGTTTATGCTTAGTTTCCTGGGTTAAATGGTGGTAAAAAATACTGAAGAACTCTCTTATTTTGCACTACCACATTTTGCCTTTTCAGTGACAAAGAAAGAAAGAAAAAGTGCGTTAACAGTGTCTGTGCCAAACTTTTCACTAGGTCATTAGATCTTCAAAACAAATCTCTTTGATTTGTACAATTTCCAATTCAATGATTTTAAGATCGCCTAGAGGTTAAGTTGGCCTTAGAGCCACACCTGCTTCTCTTCAGTTTTCCTGTGCGAGCATAATCCTGCAGCTGCAGGAGCTTTAAAAAAAATCAGGACAGAAGCCTGTCTGGAAAGGCTACATACTGGATGACTCCAATAGATGCCTTTCTGGGAAAAGCAAAACTTTAGAGACAGTAAAAAAAACAACAACAACAAACATTAGGGGTTGCCAGGAGTTCAGGGCGAGGAGGGGAGTGATGACCAGACGGAGCCCAGGGCCTTTCTAGGGCAGGGAAACGGCTCTGTGTGATGCGGGAACGGTGGCCACGTGGCAGTATGTGCTGCCGTAACGTTCACAGACCTGTTCACACAAGTGGAACCGAATGTGAACTCTGAACATCAGTCAAGAGTCGTGTAACAGTGCTGGTTCACTAATTGAAACAAATATCCCACACTGATCTGAGATGTTAATAGACAATACTGTGAGCTGTGGGGGCGGGGAGGGCTGGAGGGAGGCACATGGGAACTCAGCACTTTCTGCTTTTATTTTCCTGTAAAGTTAAGCGTGCTCTAAATATAAGAACGTATTAATTTTTTTTTAATTTGCATCTGTAGATTAATGAAACTCTTATCATAGAAACCTTAAAGTTGTGGCATTTTAAGATTTCAAATAATCTGAAGGCATGTATTAGTAAGTATCATGGTAAAATAGAATTTTTTTTTTAAAGTGCTAGAGTAAATGTGTTTGCAGCTGTATCCCTCCTTCCTAGTACTACAGAGCCTGACACACAGATAGACGGATGGAGAGATGGATGGACAGATGGGAGGGAGGGAAGAAAGGAGGGAGGGCATCAATTGAGCTAGGTCTTGGTGTTCTGACCTTATCACCTCTGAGATGTGTGACTGAGCAAAATCATCCAGCCATTCTGTGTCTGTGTCCTCAAGTGCAAAATAAGTAGCAAGTGTCTAGCCTTCCTTAAGAACATGAGGTTCAAATTAGATAAAGCATATTATCTTGGAAAATTGTGCAAGGATATCATTAATACTGTACTTTTCTTTAAAAGACAAAAGTTCTGTGTTTTGTTATTGCTATATAAAATAAAGTCAGAGTACACAATTAAAATACAGGTTTTGTCAGTAGCACCAATAAGATTGGCATAAGATATCCATAGTTCATGGAAATCCATTCAATTAATCATTTTTGGTTGATCTCAAGCCCTTAGATCACTCAGATTCATCCCTTCCTACATGGTCTTAAAGAGAAGTTTTAAAGTTACATTTTATTTATTTGCCCAAAATGAACTGTACCCTCTTTGCCTTGCAAGGCCTGGCTAAGTATCACCAGTGCCACGAAGACCTTTCCATGTGCTTCTTCCTTGCGTCTGCAAGGTTATACAGGCACGTGCCAGTATGCCTGCCTCATCAACAGGCAAAGCTGTGATCTTATCAGGACCAGTGGTGCAGCACTCATGAACCTGAATTCTGAAAGTTAAAATAGTTTAAAAAAAAAAAAAATAGAAGAGAAAAAAGAAACAAAATTGTGACCTTATCTCCCCGACAACCTCATTTATCAAAATTTTAGGGCAAAAATTGATTGTGGAAAGTTATAGTGGGGGCAGAATGATATTATCAGGTAATTGATGTGACTTTTACTTTTATATAGACCTTTTATCAACTGTTTAACTCAATATAATTTATATATTTTACAGATTCACACACATACATACGTATTTTGACCTCAATTACAATGCGACTTTATAAGAGGGAAGCAAAGTAAGTGTTGGCACGTTCTAAACTGATACTGCATAACAGGTGACTGTTTTCAGCCGAAGCCATTTAACGAACACTAGCACTGCACGTTTTTCAAATTAAGAGGGAAATTTAGGTATACCATTTAATATAGCTTTGAAACTTATTTCAAAAACGTGATTATGTGCAATATTCCTCTTTTGAAATTTTATTTCTATTTTTAGTGGTAAAATTGTCTTTTAGTGAGTTTTCCTTATTTCTTTCAAGTTTTTATTATTAAATAATTTTAACCTTTCAGAGAAGTTGCAAAAATAAGAGTTCCCATGTGCCCACTGCCCATTCCCCTAAATGTTATGTTACGTCATACGTAACCATAGTGCAGTTACTAAAGGGATGAGAATAGGCACATTTTTTGTTAAACAACAGGCATTGTTCATGTTTTACCAGTTTTTCCACTAACGTCCTTTTATTTATCATGATCCCATCCAGCATCCTACATTCCTTGTAGTTGTCCTGTTTCCTTAGTCTTCTTCAGCCTGCACGGGTCCTCAGCCTTTCCTTGGCTTGCATGGCCTTGGCACTTTTACACAGTCCTGGCAAGTTATTTTGTACAATGTCCCTAATTTGAGGAGTCAGTCTTATGTCTTATCCTGATTAGATTTCGGTTCTGTGGGAATCCTAGGATCCTGGAGAGCTGAGCCCTCCTCGATTGCTTTCACCAGATCTTATCTTGCAAGTGGTTATTTTTCCGCTTCAAAAACAAATACTCCTCTCTTTTCTCTACTTCCTGCATCTTTCTAGGTGTGGGTCCCTAGAGGAGGGAGTGAATGGGGATGGGGAAGGTGAAATTGGGGAAGAGTTAATAGAAAATTATACTAATGAGCTTGATCCCTTAAAATTAATCAACCAAAAAGATGTTCTGTGATGCCAGCTTGGCATCTGAAATACATAAATCTACTTAGTGAATTTGCAAAGTTTGTTTATTCAGGAAAATATTAATAGTAATTATTGAATTTACAGATATGCTTACACTTTTTTAATGTTCCCAGTTTTTATGTTAGATTAAAAATGCTTAGATACAAGCTTTTAATAGATGAAAATCCGTCACAATAGAGTAGTCATTGAAATCACCTAATAACTTCTACAACAGCAGAATATAATTTAGACCCCAGCTACATACAGTAGTATTTTTGATGGCTGGTCCGGATCCTTTTTAAAAGGCTCTGCTCTAACAAGCTCGCTCTTGTCATAGTTATTAGCTCTTTTCTTTGACTAGCATGTCAGTTTGATTGGCAGAGTCATTCTTTCCTCTTGTGAAAAATCATAATTTCAGTGCATGCTTAAAATAACAATCTAGCATAAGTGATTTCCTGTTTGTAAATGAAAAGGCACGATCCTAGAGGGAAAGCTACAGGATAAAATGGGTGACTGTATAACTCAGTGAACCCTGGGGTGGCCAAGGATTGCGATTAAGGATATAAATAGGAAAATGTTCTTTCAGGATCTGTGACAAAGGTATGTCACTATTCAGGGTGTTGGTTGTGGGGTGATATATGGGGAAGAATGCACCTAAAGCATACTTTTATGGCATATGAATCTATTCATGTTGTCATCGGTATGTTTTCTCGATAGAGGGCCACACAGTAACTAACAAAATATTAAACTTCCATACTGGGGAAGTCCTGCCACTTTCTCAAATAAAATGGCAAAAATCTCTGAAATATTGAAGTTGTGCCTAACAAAAGAAAACAGGCCAATATGCCAAGCGCTATCTTGGTGCTTGTACTTACGAACTTTATTCCTAGAAAAATGAAACTTAGCCTAATTATAATTAATGCCTAAGAGTTACTTCCTGAAAACCTGCTTGTTACTCAAATGTGGCCCTCTGTGAGCCAGACTCAGCAAATAAACACACTACCTTACCCCTCCTGTGGGACATGACTCCCAGGGATGAGCCTTCCTAGCCCCGAGGCATGGTACAAAGTGCTGACCAGCAATGCATTTTTAAAAAGACCCTGACCAAAAAGGGGAAACGTTAAATACAACAGAGTTTTTATGGCTAAGAGATTTCTGAGTTAGTCTGGAGGTCATTCCGGAGGTTATGCTTATGCAGGTCCCAGGCAGATCTCACCAACTGCCACAGTAAACTAAACCTCAGGCAAGAGCGCTCCCGAGGGTGTATCGTTTATAATTCCCCTACTCGTGATTCTTCTGCACCTTTTATTTGAACTATAATTCTCAATATTCCTGTTAAATATATCTCGCAGAGACTTAAATATTTCAACTGTTCATATGCAATTTGAGCCCTGAATCCCAGCAGAGTAGCAGCCAACCCCTACTCTCCAGTTCTTTGGGCTTGCCCTGGACAACGGACAAAACGATGATGATGGACATGTCCCATCCCAAAACACAAGGATTATGTACAACTGCAAGCAAAACAATTTTTTCCATCTGCCCCATAATGTCTAAGTCCCCTCTCAGTCTGAAGCAGTCAGAGTGGACATCACCCCAAATCCCTCAAGACTGAAGAATGAATAAACATAAGGGGAGATTTTTAACAAGGACCGGAGTAGATTTATTGTTATTGTAGTTATTATCCTGTGTTAATGGAAGAACCTGTAACATTGATGTAAAGATAGTGGTTGCCAGGGGTTCAGAGGCATGGGGGAGGGGTGAATAGATGCAACACAGGGCATTTTTAGGGCAGTAAAACTGTTCTATATGATACTGCAATGACGAACACATGGCATTGTAAATTTGTCAAAGCCTATAAAACTGTACAGCACGAAGTGTAAACCATAATGTAAACTATAGACTTGGTTAGTAGCAGTGCTTCAATATTGGTTCATCAGTTGTAACAAATGTACCACACTAATATAAGATGTTAATAAGATGGGAAAATGTGTGAGTGGGTGGGGGGTTATATGGGAATTTCCTATACTTTCGGTGCAATTTTTCTAATTGAAATCTAGAACTTTTCTAAAAATAAAGTTTATTATTACAAAAAAAAGGCAAGGCATCTTTCCAAGTGGTATAGATTAATTTAACCATATTACAGTACATGAAATGTAAATTTTAATTTTTCATATTAGCAAATAACTTTTGAAGGGAACTACTTTCAGGATTTCATTGCACATTTGTTGCCTGATTTCATTAAGCTAGGATGGATTACAGTACTGGTTTCTTTCCAGGTGTTGGCCAGGAAAAGATTTGCATTCTTTTGGCTTAAATAGAATCTGTATATCAAACTAATGAAGTAGTTCCTTATTCATCTTGGAGTAAGGTTTATTTCAATCTCTTTTAGAGATAAATGTCTTGTAGTGATTGAACTAGTTAATATTTGTAAAGGACTTAAAACAGTGCCTGTGAAGTGGGGCCTAGGCGGTCCTGGGCTGGATTTGTTTGCTCTGCACAGCAGAATGGACAGACACACCAAACTAGGTTGGCCTGCAGGAGACCAGAGATGTACAATCTCAAATGAGCCTCCCTGCACTGCAGAAATTCAAATGTTTTAGACCGTAGGCCATCAGGGTGCTAATGAATAATTGGGGCGGAGCTGGACACAGGTTCCTTCATTTAAAAAAAATTAAGGGTTGAACATAGTGGGGGTAAGTACCAAATCAGGGTAACAAAGTTACAATCATTATCAGAGATCAAGGTTCTGGGATAGGAAAGTACAGAATAGAGGTCAGTCACCAGGTTCTCCATATGGCTATTAAACAGGAGGGTGGAGTAGTGACCATCACAATGGCAGGTATACCCAAGGGTGAGCCTAGTTCTGAAATAACCATAAACAAAGGTAAGTTCAGTCTAGAATTACCATCATAATAGTGGGTATATACAAGGGAGAGGCTAAGTTTTCAGCAACCATAAACAGGGGTGAGACCTATTTAGAATGAGCAGGTGTAAAAATGCCATTAAACATACTAAAATGAACAGATTTCCTATCATAATAGCAGGTCTAGGCTAAATCCAGCCAGTTTCAGGGATTTCAGATATTAGCCTTTGGCTATCTATAATTTACCAGAAGTAGAAAGGCACCTATATAATGATTAAGTAATTATAATTATGTGTTAATTCTTGACCCTTGGTTGAAAAAGTTCAGTATAATGTCTAAATATTTAAGCTAAACTGGGTTTTTCTAGTATACACCTGGCACATTACGTGCTCTATTTGGTGAATAAAATCTTTAACTGAAATCACTCTTTGTCTTCTGTGTTCTCTTTAATTGTGCCAGTAGGGTGCTGCTCTTGAGTGACAAGAGTAGATATTCCAGGTTATATTTTATATTAACATTGGTGACCTGGATTGGTGGCAGAACTTGCATATTCATGGAGGTGTTGTACCCAGTTCTCCTAATAAGTCAGCAAAATTGTTTCTAAGAACTAGATTGTTGGCTCTAAAGATTTTCTTTTAGTATAAAATGGTAAAGACTTCAGAATGTTCAGATAGTTCCCTTGAAATCTTGAAATTTTAGAGTATTCTTTGGTTGTATTACAGTTGGTTTCACCTAAGGCAGGGGTTCTTCACCTTTTTTGTTCCACGGACCCCTTCGCCAGTCAGGTGAAAACCATGGACCCCTTACTAAGTCCACACTATACTGTGTATTATTTAATAAATACATCACACCTGCACCAGCACATACCCATAAGAATAATGTTGTTCTGAATTTTCAGTTCAAGGTCACGGACCCCCTGAAGCCTTCCAGCGGACCCCTGGCTAAGAGCCTCTGGCCTAAGGTTTTATTGTTTAAAATGACACCAAACCAATTACTTTTCTCACTCATTGGGCAGTAAGTGCCATATTTTAACATTCTTTACTTTAGCAACTAAATAATTATTGAATATATTGACATTTTAATAGAGCATCCAGTCAACACTGAAGCATGGACTTTGTGCTGTTTTACAAATAAATCATTGATAGGATGATGCCTTGTTGTTCAGACAGCAAGTTTCATGCTTTTAAATCAAGGGCCTGATAGAGTACCTAGCATATTATAGTCCCTTTCATTTAGTCTGCACATTTAATTGTAACTAAATTTGTTTGACTTACAAGCACTTTTGCTATTTAATCAAGTGTTGGAAATAGTTTTTACTGCAGGGACAGCTATATCCTGTCTAACTCAAGTGTAAATGAAGATGATTAATCTGAAGTGCTAGAAGACAAGTTGAAGAGTACTTGATGTTTGTGAGAGTTGAATAATAAGAAAGGTGAAAAGAGAGCAAAGCCTGAAGCTGTGTACTTGGTGAGGATACCACAGGGTCAGCAGAGTAAATAGGAGGGGATTGAGTTGAGTTGGCTCAAATAGCGCATACAGAAAGATGCTGAAGAAGCAAGGGAAAGAATACAGGATAGCTCTTTAAAAGTGATTGCCTAACATTTTAAGTTTCTTTTTGTTTTACTTAAATTTTATTCTATATCATCTTTGTCCATATTTCTGGCCTTTCTCCCATACGTAAGGGAAAAAAAATTTTTTTTTCTCCTGATATATGCTATTAGATCATGAATCTTTTACCATGAAGCAGAACTCAGTCAAAGAAGTTATGTAGATCTAATTCTGTTATATTCTGATTTATTTTCTTTTTTCATCCCAATTTCTCTATGTGCCTCTAAGAAAATGTGTTAGAAAGACATTTTTAAGATGTCTTATCGTCAGTTTGAACATATCAAATTTTATTAATTTCTGTTTTACGTTGAAGAAGACATTTGAAATTCAGGGCAGTGCATTTTTATTATTTATGGCAGGATCAATTTGGGTGTGTTCATCTAGGCTTGATGTCAGATGTCAAGATAGTTACCTGTTACACTAATATGCATAGTCATTTTACTCAAAGTATAGGAAACAATGTCTTATCATCGTAGTACAGATAAAATTGAATGTCTTTGGCATAAAAGTTTTGGGATAAACCTAGACTATTATGTGCTAATTTATGCAGAATTTTTAGCTGAATATTTACATTTTTTAATACTCTACTTCTTCATGTTTATGCTCATTGTCATTGTCTCTCTTTGTGAACCCTGTTCTTCCACACAGGGAAGGAAATCTTGACCAAAAGATGCCTTTTCAGAAATCTCTGGATAGCACAAAGATCATTATCTGCACCCCACTATTTCTACCTCTTGAGAAAATAGACTTTCTCATTAGATTACCCAAGCATATGACTATTTGCTTCTATTCCTAAGTCATCCAAGGTGGGACTCTTGTTTTTGAAATGAATCTTTATTTAAAACCAAAGCCATAGAATTGTCTGAACACAAGATACCTAATCCATTTCAGAAATAAAGTAATCTAACCTTTCTTTAATAGTTCCAATTCACTAATAAAAGCTGTTTTCACTATATCTGGTGACTATTTCTGAATCATATCATTGAAAAGCTGAATCAGTAATTTCTAAACTTTTTTAGTGAGGAAAAATTTATCAACTTCTTTGAGTTCATGAGATTTATATTCTCCTGTTTCTCAGTATGTTGCAAAACACATTTTAAAGACCTAAAGTGATTGGAACTTAATTTTGTTTGACAACTTGTGACTTCTCTTGGGTTGAGACATGCTCAGTTGTCACCAAATTTTGGACTTTTGGTGCTTCCTGTATTATCTCTGGATATTGACGTAACATAGTTTGCCAATTCCCCCAGTATTCACATGTCACCCCTCACGCCCCGGGAACCCTCACCTTTGCTCAGCCCTGAAGATGCCATAGTGAGCAGAGCAAGTTAAAAGTGACCCTCACCTCCATTGAGCTTATTTTTTCAGTAGAGAATAGACTTAATTATACAACAATGCAAATAAATCCCTAATTACTATCTAAGGCCTGTAAAGAAAAACGCAGAGAAGGCATACCTAGGGAAGAGGTCTGTGTAGGGAGCCAGGCAATGGGCTTGCTCAGCTTTGGAGCAGAAGAATGAGAAGTGTTGGTTAAGAGGAAAGAGGTAGTGGAGGGGGAGCATTCCAGGCAGAGCAGACCACCCACAAGGTTGCCTGCAGGGAGAGGAGAGGCTTTGAGGAGGTGCAGGAATTCAGTAGGTTGCAGTGATGATGATGTTCCAGTTGCTTTCACCTTGTTAGACCTCTTTCTAAACAATATTTTAGCTGCTTTCTAGAATAGAGGAAATGTCTATACAGCAAAATTGAATTAATTTCATTTTTTTCTAATTAATACACAATATATATAATAATAACTGTTTTTATATGAGTGCTCACTATTTGCCAGACAGGCTGTTTTTAAAAATATCATCTCAATTTCTATAACAACCCTGTGCTACTGTTATTACCAGTTTACTAATCAGGGTTTAAAGTAATTGACCCAAACTTACGAGGCTAGTGATACAATTTGAAGCCAGGCATTGGTTTCAGTGAAACCACTAGTATACTCCTGTTTTATGCTAGATATTTGACAGTGTTATATGTGATAACTTGGATTAAATGTCACCATCCCCAGAAGTGTTTTATCAGTCAGGGTTCGATCCCAGAAGAACCACTTTGAGTGATGTAGAATAAGGGATTTATTATAGGGATTAAACCCTTCATAACTGGGAGTTAAAACTTAAAAGTGACCCTAATGGAATGAATTCACTTTCTGTATGAAAATCCACTTTAAAACCAGAAGTTTTAAATGTGTCTACCATGTTTTCTAGGCATGACATGTAGGATTTCCTTGGCAGTATACTACTTTTGATGTACCAGGCAGGTGTTCAGTTAAACTGGGGACCTATTATGGATTGAATCGTGTCCCCCACAAAGACATCTGCAAGTCCTAAGCCCCGGTCCTGTGGGTGTGCACCCGTCTGTTTGTAGGATCTTTCAAGATATTATTAGTTCAGTTGAAGCCAAATTGAATCAGGGGGCACCTCCATTCAGGATGACGAGTCCTTATCAGCTGAGGGAATTTGGGCACAGCAGTTGAAGACAAGGGAGAGGGACGGCCGTCTGATAGAGGGAGAGATGGAGTTAGGCATCGCCAGCAAGCACCGCCAAAGTGCGGCCGCCTTTGGGGAAGCACAGACTTGCCGACACCGGCGTTGACTTCCCGCCTCCAAAGCTGTGAGGCAGTACATTCCTGTTCATTGTGCCGACCAGTGTGCAGTGTTAAAGCAGTCCTGGCAAACTGAGACGGGACCAGATTGTGAGCATGAAGGTTTAAAAATTTAGGAACGAACCTGGATAGGAATCTTTACTTGTTCATAAACATATACAGTACAAAGGCAAAGGTGACGTACATAAAAAGAACTCACTCGCCACACTGGAGACGGCACTGCGTGGTGCGATAGGGTTTCCTGCATCTGATTCGTGTGCTGCCCTTTTGTTAACGGTATTTCAGGAATAGGTTGTCATTTAATTCACTCCCTCTTTACTCCACCCCAGTAGTTTCAATGTTTATCACTGGGCCCCAGGAAATTTAGAGTTCTTACCTTTCTCCATTGACTTATTTGAGATCTTTTGACCTTCACTTCCTTTCTTTAGTTACACTTCTCCTTTGGCTTCTTTTGGAACTTTTGACCTAAGAATGTGTTTATCTGCTATGTCTTCAGAAGTCATAATTCTTTTAATATGTCTTTTCTCAGACATGGTGATCTCATTCCCAAGCATCGTGCTTCTGGCATTTCTAGGTCATCTGTGTTAAGAGTGTGTATTTTGGACCTCTTTACTAATCTAAATAATTTTTATCATATGCTGCTTAAAAATCTAACATTTTGAGTATCTGTAATTGTGACTTTTAGGAGACTTTCCAAGTAGTGTTTGTTAGAGAGATCGGTCCACCTCTTTCTTGCATCTGACTGGGGTATTAACTTTCCGTAATTAAGATGCTCGGTCTCTTTGACATGTAGTATGCCCTTTTACTTCTTTTTAATTTTATTTTTACCTCCAATCATTTTTTTCATCATTTTACCCATTTACTCATGATCTACTTCTGTGGTACCTTTCAAATGCTAAATGCTGTCCCATTTATCCTTAGTAACCATGCTGAATTTTTTCTGTCCTTTTTAATATTTAGGTTTTATTGGATGAACGTAGATTGCACCTTCTCTAACTGTGTCTTAAATAATTGCCACTTAAGGGAATTAAGAACTACAAGGGAAGGAAAATGCTGAGCCATAGACTAAGCAGAGGGAGAAAACGTTCCCACTGGGTCCAATTTCCTAAGAAGGACCATCAGGATAGTGGCTCAGTCCTGGAATTATGGTCTCAACGACCTCTAGAAAGTGATCAGTTCACAAAGGACCTTGCCTTTGTTTGCACCAAGCAAAGTAGGAGTAGGTGGTGGTCGCCTCACAGGAGAAAGACAGCTTGCTTGGCCTTGGCTGGCTTACAAAAGCCCGGAAGAGCACATGATCATAGCGCACAGGGATAACATTGACACTGCAGGACAAGACATAAGCAAAGTTTAATATATGCTGCTAGAAGGATACATTTGATCAAGAAGTGGAGGTGTTAATAGTGTCCTAGATTCTAAGGCTTGCATTTGATCATATATCATCTATTTATTATTTTAGAGCATAATTTCTGTTGCTTATAATATGTAAGCATTTATCTAAACATGTACAGCTAAAATACCTTTTAGACTTCCACCCGTCCACATTTCTCTTACTTTTTTCCCTTCATTCTGCAATCTGGAATCTTCAGAGTGAATATATTGAATATTAGAATTGAAATATGAGAAAATGGATTTACCTTATTTTAGTTAGATCTTTATATATCAACAAATAACCACTCTGATGTTTTCTATTTAGAAACAAAGTATAAGGTAACAAGTAGGATTTTTATATATAATAATGCTCAGTAGCTCAATAATAATATGAAATCAGAAGACCAATATAGAAATATTAAAAACAAATAATTGTGTTTTCAAGTCTTTTATTTATCAACCTGACACTTAATAATGAAAGTGTGAAAGAAAAAGGCAAAGAGGTAGATGTCAAAAATTTAATACCATAAATATTGCCTTTTTTTCTAAAATGCTTTATATTAATTACATTTTTATTTTAAATTCTTACATAGTCAAATGATGATAGAGGCAATCTTCATAATATTTATATAACCTTAGGGTAGCATAAGACATGAAACAGAGGACCAGGAAGGAGAAAAAAAAAAGTGGTTTCACAGTAAATTAGGAGAAAATATTTGCAGCACCATAAGACAGATACGGGAAAATGTAATTAGTATTCCCACGGTTGGTCATTATTCTTAAAATACAGAGACCTCCCTCAATTGATTTTAAATAAAAAGACAAATCCGAATAGTCATTTTAAAATGCAGATTGGCAGTAGAACATGCAAAGATGTTTAACTCATTAGCAATCAATAAACCAAAATAGTAAGATGCTAGTTTTTATTAGATTGGCACCTTAATGGTTGAGTGTAACCAGTGATAGAGTGTATATAGGAAAACTGGAATTCTTAATCATTATCAATGAGAGAGCAAGTTGCTAAAACTTTATTGAGCTACTTATAACTTTTAAAATTTTAAATGCACATACCATTTGACTCAGCAATTCCACTTTTAAGCAATCTTACTGAAATAAATGGGACTACTATGTGAGGTATTTTTTTGTGCATTATTGTAATAGACAAGAACTGGAAACCATGTAAATGTCTATTAGTAGGGAACTTTTTTTCATAAATTAAAGCATAATCATACAATGGGCAAATAGGGAACTCTAATAATAATCCATATGTATTTGTATGATTATACAGAGTCACATGGATGATATATACCAAACATGGATTTTTTCTGTTTTAAGGAAGAAATTGATTTTAGCAAACATATGACTTTGCAACTTGCTTTTTGCATGCAAACATATGTCACGATCATGTCAAGACACTCACAACACGTACAATTATTAGATGTCTTGCAATGAGATAAATCTTAATTTTGATGCTAGCTCTGATACTTCCTAGAGGTGTGATCTTGGGAACCTTACCCAGCATCTGTAAGGTTTAACTTTTGCATGTACAAAATGGGTATTAAAAACCCATCTGGTCATGGGTATTCAGAGAATTGGTTTATTAAATTCTATATAATCTCTGTTACAATGCCTCTCAAATAATACTTGCTGAGTAAGCCATCTATTTTTCCCTAAGACTCTGACTATTAAAAGAGATGAATGAAAACGCCGTGTCTGTCAAAGTGCTGGCTGCATACAATTCTCTCAGTGACCATTTGTTCCCTCACTGTCTGTGTCCATTTATTCACTGCCAGCCCCTCACCTAACACCAGGCTCCGCTATCGGACTATCTGACCGGAATGCTGGGGAGGGGAGGGGAGGGGAGGGGAGGGAACTAACCTTGCTTCAGTGTGCCCCATTGTCCCTTTATGTGTGAGCTTCCTGTGGCTGGTGCAGGCGTAGCTCCTGCTCACTTCCTGTTCGCCATTCGGGCCTCCACGCACGGGGCTCACTGGCTGAATGCATTTGCTCTATGGGAAGCTGCATTTGTTACACAAGAATTCGCACTGGCCTCTGGTAATAGGATTAAGACCCATCCTGATTCACTTTAACTGAAGTAACCTGAGCAAAAGGTCCTACTTACAAGGGGTTCATACCCGCAGGAGTGGATTAAGGTTAAGAACATGCTTTTCTGGGGCACATGGCTCCAAGCTACCCCAAGTGGCAAACACATGGGACAAACTGGGAAATGTTCCTCCCGTGGCATAAAGGGGGAAGCTCTTTTATGATGTTAATCAAGCTTGACTTTTAAACAGAAAGACATGAGTATACTTATTTTGAACTGTGTGTAAAAATCTTTTTAATCTTTCTAATCTGAAGTTAAAAAAAGAAAAAAAAAGAAGGGGATTGGCCATTCCAGAAGCATGCTTTTCCTAAAGCAGTTGGTACTTGGACACACACCACATTTGACTGGTTCACACAGTGACTCGCGGCCAGGGGTCTGCCCTGAGGATGCAGGAGTGCCTGTCATAGATCTGGCATGTTTCCAGTCTTTTCTATGGAAGTCACACTTTCACCCAGCAAGTCTTAAATGTGATGTCAAATACCCATTCATGTACTGGGGTAATTTGTTCTATGAGCATGCCTTTTGCCCCTACTGCCAATATTTTGTAAGAACACATCTCCTTTCATGGAATGACCCATTGCTGGCTTTCATCTGTGATATCCTCACTCCACCTCTTACACACCACTTCGGAAATACCAGGCCAAACAGGTAATATTGATTGAAAAAATGTGCTCTTTGGAGTTATGTCCACTGAAGAAGCCGTATTTTAATTTTGTAACACAAAGATTCAGAACTAGTACACTGTTATTTTTCTGAGAATTCTGCTGTGTTCCTATGCTGGTTTTTCTAGAGATTGAAAATATAGATGTCATTGAACGAATGACAAATGTGAAGTGATTCTCGTCTCGAACTAACTTGGAGGTGTTAAGCAGCACAGCTTTTACGCATGGCTTTCTCTTCCTTATAGCGGCTATGTCATGTACTCAGTATTTGCTTCCCATCTGAAGATGGATTTATGATTTGTCTGAATCCCTGCCCCACTGAAATTTCACAGTATTTTTTTTTTTTTTAAAGGGAATCAGACCTTAAAAATTCAGGTGGTTTTTCCACCATAAAGGGATATACTGACGAGAGACATTGAAAATGGAGTTAAATAAAATGACCAAATTCAAGATAGTAAAAGGCAATTTAATCCAGAATTTACCTCACAAGTCCATCAACACATTCAGCAGTTCAGTCAAATTTAACCACAGCTACAAAGCTAAAACTTAAAGTCTTGGAAGAACTAGAATATTCACCGTAAAGTAACTAGAATGAGATCCTGAGTGTGTGTGGTGAATTCCAGGCCTTGGGTGCCTCCCCCCCCAGTACCCTAACAGTTGGGTCTCTGAGGGCTGCAGAGCTCACCACCACAGCGCCGCCAAGGAGCCTTTCCAGCGTAGAGCAGCACACCCATTCTGCTAAATAGGTCCTCCCTGATTGCAAACCTTTCCAGAATTAGGCTAGATGCCATCTATATCTGAAAGGGAGAATGCGGACTGGAAACAAATAAGATAGGGTGTTGTAATGGAATAGAAATCTCCCCCTTCTTAGCATGTTACCTGACGTTCAAAAGTGAATTATTTCCAGTCCAAGCCTGTAGAAATGTGTATTGTGTTTAGTTCTTCTGATTACAGCGCTGCCCAATATTGATGTACCGCCTGGCGTCCGCTCAGAATGTGTGGGCTCACTGGGTTGTGTGTTCTTTATAAAGGAAATAAATTTGTTGATGATTTTTTTTATTTAAAAAGTCTGTTAATCTACATTGATTTCTAAATTTGTTATGGATTGCTTAGCAGGGAAATATAGTTCATCACTGACTGTTCTATTACCTGACAGCAATTGATAAAGCATCCATGCAGAAAGTGTCAGAAAAGGTTAATATTTATTGATTTTTATGGTGCTACAACCAATGTAGTTTTGCCATCAAAGATATATGGCCACCAGCAACTGGAATGTGTAAAATTACAGGATGCACACTAGATTCTATTATAACCTATGCCAGTATTGTAGATTTAAAAAATGACAGATATTTAACTTAATACAGAAAGCTTCTGAATGTGTAGCCACTCTGAACCTGCAACTTAAATTTAATACTTCAACAGTAAACACAAGAACAGCACTAAAAACTAAAAAATAATCCTTGCTTTGCAAACAACAATCACAGTTAACCTTCCTTCCACTTAACTATATGCTATTGATCCGAAAAGATGCCCAAGCAAGTGATAGCTGAAATTATGAGCAATAAAGGGCTTGCTTCTTCCAACAAAAAAGTATGTAATTAGCAGAGAAGGGAAGAAAGCCTGTGTTTAGTTTTAAAGGAATTTCAGAGAAACGGTTTGAATGCCACATCGGTGTTGAAATGTGTGCAAGGAAAACCTCATGCTTGGAATCATGAATTCATTCTCTGGTTGCAGTCTATGGGTAAAAATTAGGAATCACTGCTGCATTTTTCGATTCTTTCTGTCTGTATTTCCCTGACAGAAATGCAGTCCTTGCTTTACCTGTAACAGCCAGCAACACCAAACTCCTGTGCTTTTGCTCTCTTGAATATACCTGCATTACTTCGTTGACTCTTTACAGCATACAGTATATAACAGGTGAAGTGAGACAGTTTACGTTTGTTTTTTTTTAACGACAACTGAATACATTGAAGGTTGTTCCTTTGCCTTTAAGCCTGCACACTTTGTGTGAATCAAAACTGAAAACTCTCCATCTATATTTGAGTGTGTTTGTTTTAAGTGGAAGCTAGAATTTCTTTTTGCAAAATATTTAATGAAAAATCTAAGGCTAAAAAACTCTAATTTGACCAGCAGAGTAGATTACAGAGAGTCTTGTAATGTGTTTTAGATCTCCTTTTGTCTGTTCCACATTTTTGAGTGGAGGTTTATTCCAATTTGTGCTGCTTTGGTTTCTTCCCCTCACGGACAGCTTGCTGCATTTTATTATGCTCATTTAAGAAAGAGTTTTTCTCCTTTAAAGGAAGGCGTACGTTGCCTAGATGACGATTCTCATAGCTAAAATATCATTTCTAGTTAATATATGGTACCTAGAATTAAAAAATAGAAAAAAAAATTTTAAAGGGTGAGAGAAAATTCCTGAATTGTGTTCTGAAAGCTGTTGACAGTATTTTCCATGAAGATTTTTATTTGCCCTGAATTTATTAATCTTATATACAATAGTGTTAAAAATATCTTTGTAAGTATCAGTGTCTATGTGTGTAATTCTTTATATGTTCAACTTTCTTAATTTTTAATGATTCTTTCATTATCTCATTTTCTTCTTCATCCTCTTCTTTTTTGTTTTCCTTTCAACCATGCAAAGTCTACTAATAACATAGTAATTAAAATAGTCTTCTTATGGAACATTTCAAAAGTCCCTTAACTCTGTTGTTTTTGCACTTCTGTATGCTTGGTGTTTGCAATACCATAACCTCAAGGCTGCCTCTCTGACTTCTTTGTTGCTAACCCTTCAACCTATGGATGGCAGCTAAGTGACAGGCTTCCGCGGCACGTGGTTTCATTTCTGAAATTGCATGCTGCTGCCACGAACCGTTCATGGGTGTCTAGAACACCCTCACCTCCAGTTTGGTCGTTACCTAAGGTAAAGACTGATCTGTGAAGATGGTTTTGTGACATTACAAATTAAGTTTTACAGTTAAGCTTCGGTGTCTAGGAGTATACAACAGAAAATAAATGAAAAACATATGGAAGTAAAACATTTAACAAAATGAAAGGGAAAGAGGAAAAAGAGACATTTCATACTGTTCATTCCAAATTTTTAAAAAATCATTTTAAGTTTTGTGATAAACAGTATGACTAAATAAGCAGTCTTCCAACTTGACAAATTATAGCAAGATCTGTTAGAGCCACAGAGATCGTGTGATGTTATTCACTGTGGAATTTCCTCTCTGCCTCACCCCCAGGAGGGAAAAAAATAATACATCCTTTGAATCAGTCTTTTCCTCGAGCATGTTTTGTTTGATTTTTGGTAATCATATTCACCTTTTTCAAGGATGTACTTTAGTTGGTAAATAGTGGGAATATGTGAGCCACCAGAGAGAAAATATTTAACCCAGTTTAAGTCGCTTCATTTACTTGTTTACTTTGTGCATATTTTAGTTCTAAATAAAACATACATTCTAACAGTTATAATTGAAAACCATTAATGCATATTTTATAACAATTCATATGCTTCTCATTTTCTTTTGTTTTCCTTTCTTGGATTGAAACTAAAAACTGAACATGATTTTAGTGGTTTGGTTTGCATTAGAGTGCATTAAAAATTAAATACAAGAAGCTATTTAAGCATACATGTGACAAAGAATTTTTCCTTTAAAAAAAAAAAAGGAAAAACAATAACGACAAGATACCCTGGGAAATAACAACTGAAAAAGTGTGACAGTTTTTAAGCTCCTCCTTTGAAAAGCTAATCCATGTTGCTATCTCCTATGAGAGTGAGACCTCTCAAGTACCTTTTAATGAATTCTTTTTAGGTGAATTTTAATCATTGAAATGATAAGCTTTTTTGGTTAATCCTATCAGATTCCTCAGATAGGATTCTTGGATTGAAAACATGTTTCTGTTTTAGTACCTCAAGCGAGGTTAATGGTCTACATGATTTACCTGGTCAGTCTGAATGGCAGAAGGACCAGCCAGCAAATGATGGTGGTGGAAGAGCCCAACAGATGACGTCCTCATGTTCCACCCCCATCTCCAAGCCAGATGAACTGTGCCGAAACCAGCCCAAGAAAGCATCTTACGTTTTCTCCTCTATTTGTGTGAGGAGAGAAGGGGAAAAAGCAGTTTTGGGGGATCTTTTGGATAAGGCTCATGTATATAGTTTGTTTTATTATTTTCAGTGACTAGTATTACCTAATTTTAGTGGAAATTATTACTTGGTTGCATGTGGCCTGGGAGAATTAAAATTATTGGAAGTAAGAAGGCTCCAAATTCATGATGTTTTCCATGCCAGTCTCAGTGGAGCTGTTTAATTGCAGCTCGTCTGGGAATTTCAAAGTATCATTTTTGCTAGTGTTAGATTTGGCAGGGTACATAAAGAACCTCAGTAGGGTGTGATATGAAATAGCATCCCTCAAATTAAAAAATAAATCTGAGGAATATTCACGACTTGTAGGTAATGGCATCTCAGATCCGGCTGCCACTGCCAGAGTCCCATCCAGGC